>WEIV01025747.1:60756-77987 GCA_013390005.1 Calyptomena viridis
AAAATTATCGTCCTTCTGGTAAAAATGTCAATTCTGCAACTCTTCAATTTAAACATCGCAAGTCTACCAAGGTATGATTATTAAACACTTGGACTTACAGGCTCAATGTCTAGAAACGTCTCATGCTCCTGTTGATTTGGGCTCATGCCTTCCACGCCATGCAATATAGAATCACTTGCATGAAGAAAATGAGGAAGAGAGATATATACCGGTCTTTCTATTTGAGAAAAACAAACTCTCTTGAATCTTTAAGCCTTGTTATGGTGCTCATCTTCTGAGGTCATTTTCCAAACATAGTTTTGTTAGGTGGAAATACAATTCTGATAAAAATATTAAAAGTTTAACCGTCCCCCCTTTCCATTCTTTTGTCATGAGGAGAATTTACATGGTGAAATAAACTGTAGCTACAAATCCTGCTTTTCTGTGTCCACATTGTGCTCCCACTCTCATGCAGAGGTGAGGACATGACTGTCACTGCTTCCTCCCACCTTCACAATCTTGTTTTAGCCTGAAGGGACCTCATGCCATTCACTCCACCCCAAATGCAGACTGTATGTATTTATTTTATTACACCAACACTAAACTAAGCCAGTAGTGTTTCTCAGTCTCTGAATGTGTATAACTGTACACATACCCACCCCCCACTGTGTGTGAATTGCCACAAATACAAGGACTGTGACTATCTCTGACTTTCTTACAGTGCCCTTCCTTTCCTTTCCAAACATTCCTGCAGTTTCAGAATACGATCTGTAGTATCACAATTTTGCATAGCACTAGGCAAAATACAGAAATATTCTGGTCCTCATTTTGGGAAATGAGGCTCCAGAAATGTGAAGGGTCTCACAGGCAGTCTGTGGAAGAATTCACACACAAACATCCTGGATCTTAGAGTAACACCTCAGCTACAGGACATGTGCTTTCTCCCCAGATAAATAGATTGTTTGGCAGTACTGTGTCACCAGCATACTTGCTTTGCAGGCACTGATGTCTAGAACTCCAGCCAATGTGCAGTTCTGTGATATGACTTGTTCTGTACAGAAGCAATAATTATCTCCGACCTCAGTTGGTGATGCAAATGCTTCACGAGGAACGACGAAACGATAGAGTGGGATTCCCTTCACATTCTGCTTGCTATGGAAAACTCCATAGATCGATCTGAATACAAAAGAGAAGCATGTTTTAGTCACTTGGATTAAAAATCTGAATTCATGGTAACACTTCTGAAGGACCCCTCGACTCTCTCTCTTAAAAGAAACAAGTACCCAAGGGAGCCAATGTCCAGGCTCCTGCCACACTGTTCAGCAGATTTCACAGAATATTCTGAGTTGGATGGGACTCATAAGGATCAACAAGGCCAAGTCAGGAATCAAACCCGTAACATTGCTGTAATTAGCACCATGCTTTAATCAACTGAGCTAATCTCAGCAGTTTGTAGGGGTGTTCCTCTGTAATGGAGAATATTCCCCACCTTCACAAGCTCAGAGGTAAGCATGACAATACACAAAAAGACTGACCAACCTTCTAATACTAATAATAAACAATATAGACAAAACTAACAAACTAATTATAGTCTCTTTTCCTTACACACTTTTACATCCACTGTCATTATGGTTTTTGAAAGTTTTTCGACTACAATACAGTAGATCAGTTCCCCTATAGTTTTTTTCAGACCTAATGATAATCTTTATGATGCAGGCAACATCCTGCATATAACCTTATCTCATTGCATGTAAATCAGAATGCCTCTTAAATTTCTTTTTCCTAATTCATTATCAGCTGATACAGAGATATGGTTGTTACACAATAGTGCAACTAGGACAGAACACTTTGTATTGCATCCAAACAAAGGAAGGACTCTGGGTTTTACAACATGAACAAATCCATTTTCCTTGACCGTGTTTCAGCAGGACCTTTGGGCAATGCTTATTATCCTTAATTATTCATGAATTTTGAGAGTAAAATGCCAGGGGGATCTCTCAGACTGTATGCAATTGATCCAAAGAATTTTATTGTTTCTCCTCTGCATAGAATTCCTTTTTCCATGAATTGTGAACTGTTTTCCAGTTTGGAGATACAATTGCGACCCAAAAAAAAGAACTTTATGTAAAAATGATGATCTTTGAAAACAAACATTATGCAAAGCAAATGGCCCACTTCAAACCTAGTAAAAATGATGCAGCTGTTTCCAGGCAGCAAAATAAATAAAGGGGTTGAACTTCCCAAAGCAAACACACTGTAATGCACTTTAAATCTTTTAACATTGCTTTCAGTGATCCCACTGGAGAACTCAGAGGCACTTGATAGCCACAGCAGAAGCAGCAGGCTTAAAAGTCATCAGTATGGGATTTGTTAAGCAGGCTTGTTTGTTTGTAAATTCATAAAAATAAAATATGTAAAAATATCCTGTGAGAAAATAATTTTAAGTATCTAATGAATGGCAGTAAATCCTGTTCTGCAGAGATGATTTTCTCCAGAAATGCCAATGACTGACCTGGTTGGACCCTGCTGTACCTGTTGCCTTCTCAGACCAAAAAAGGCAGCCTATGATCAAGGCAGTTACAGATCTCTAACAGCTCACAATGTCAGATTTTCCTGAATTATACATCTGTAACTGGCTGAAATAAAATACATCACAAATAGGTCGCAACTTGACCTATATAAAAGTGGTAAAATCAACCCCCAAACCATGAGCACAGCTCATGACTTTACTAGTGTTTAGCTGAGATGTTTATGTTGCACTGCCACGGTGACTTGAGCCCCAGCACAGCCAGTGCAGCCTCTGCAATCAAAGAGCCTTCAGTGGCACACACAGTGTGTACACACTCCAGGAAGGGACCAGCCTACCTGCAAATATCTGAGGAGAAGAAGCGTAGTACCTGATTCTTCTTAACAAATGGTGGGAAGGATGATCCATCTGTGAATAAAATAAAAAAAGAGCTTGAAAACAATTCCACTTAAAAGACATAATTTAATTTCTAACTCAATACTCAGCTGTCACTCTCCTATAAAGGTGTGAAAAAGGTGAACAAATTGAGTCATTTATGTGAAAAATGTTTATGTAAGTTATTGCATAGTAACGGGCACTCCTCAGATAAGATTTAATTGGTTTTGAAAGTGAGCCAAGTTATGGCAGCAGGTTTTTTTTTCCCCAGATGTGAAGCTATATGATCAAGCCCATTAAAAACATGAATATGAAGCCCAATACCTGTTGCCATTGCTTGAGGTTTTATACAGTCTGTACACCTAAACTTTCCTAGAGATTCTTCGTTCACCTGCAGTCATGACACAACACTTACAAGAAATACAGCCTTACACTTCAACACTGTCTATTTAATAATCAATGCTAAACCTTTTTGCACCAAAGATTACTCAAGTGGACCATTCTTTGTAAATTGAGGTTCTCTCTAGACTTGATAGAGAGAAAGAAACACTTCTAAGAGAACAATTCACCTCATGCCATGGTAGAGACAGAGGAGTAGCACTTTAGCATTGTGTTTCTCTCCACTCACTATAAAAAGAGTGCAGACAGCTCAGATGTGTATTTCTGCATTGCAAGCACACAGAGTTAGGGAAGAGGACCCTCTGCCATTTTCCCAATTAAGGTGTTGTAACAAACCTTTAAGGGGTACATTTGTTAGTTCTTGCTACAATTTCTGTTTAGTTTCTTAGGCAGCAGCCATAACAAAGTGATTGAAAACATCTGTGATATCTTTGAATCTAGTTGGCAAGAGCGAGAAAGCTAAATTACATACTGCCACTTGCCCACTGCTGACAGAAGCACTTTTTCTTAAAGAAGATTGAAGATCATCCTAAATACATACTCTATTTCTAAGTCTTGGCAGTGTTGTAAGATTGGGAAACATGGAGTCATTTCAAGACCCATACAAGTATACTGTTTAACATTTTTGTCTATGTATTTTCTTATACTATACGCACTGAGTTTTTGTGTGACAGCTCACAAGACAAGCTGGAATTCTCACACTTAGAAGACTTTTAAACCTGCTGCATCTCCAAACACATGGTCTCTCCTAAGAAGTCACACTGAATGCTTTTAAAACTGTGCAATAATCTTTGCTAATGAGGAAAAACTCCATATTTTAACTGTACTGGAGCATGTAATCTGGTTTGTTGAGTATGTTTATTTTTAGCTGTGGAAAAAAAAAAAAAGCTGAACTTCGGTTAAAAAAATATTTCAGGCCCCATAAGAAAGGAGAAAAGTCCTAGAACCTAAGAAAATACTGTTTCTCATAAAATTAATTGCATGGTTTAAAAAGGAACAAATCCTTTGTGCCTCGCAGACTTTTGGATTCTTGTGATGTATTTTAAATTCTTCAAAATAACTTGCTGTGTGTTCTGGGTTACAGGGAAAGTGGAAAAAAATGAAAACAAAACAAACACCAAAACACACACACACAAAAACCAAACCAACAAACAAAAAAACACCCCAAACCAAAAGCCTACTTGTTCTGATATTTGCTTACTGAAGGTCTAGATCTCTCTACAAAAGCCTCCACCTAGACATCTGCCAGCCTCACCTCCACAGATTGTGTTCTCACAGAGATGCTTTCACTTAGCAAAAAGAAAAATATTATCTTGAACAAATGTATCTTAAACAACTCAACTGTTTTCATATGCACATCAAAAGCAAATTTAAAAATATTCCTCTATAGGTTTTCACCCCAAACTAATCTACTTTTCCTCTTCATTCCTTTTCACTTTCTAGTAGCCTACAAACTATCCATCTGACAGTCTTCTCCCTTGTTACCTCAACTGCTTTTCATAGCTCAGGATACCCACTCTGGTGCATTTAATTAAATTTTCAACATGCAAATGAATGTGCATTATTAACATTTAAAGGTAATTTGCAACTGCTATAGCAAAGAAAGGGATTCTTAGTTATATTGTACTATGATGATAATTAGTAGTAACAAGAGAACTGGATTATTTTCTTGTGTCTCTTTCACATCTACTCTAGATGTGAAGGCTGTGTGCATGTGCATATAAAATAATCTACTGTAACATATGTGTTTTAATACATATACACATATGTGTGTATCACAGTAGTAGTATGTATACATATATATAGATATTTAATATACAAAATAAAGAACTGCCAAAGCCATGGGGAATTAATTTAAATATTTTATCTCATTATTCTCTTCCTATATCAAGAAAAGTGTTGAAGTTTTAAAAATCTTTAGTAGGCTCACCTGTGCCATTAACCATATCACAGTGACCTTCCCAGTATGAAAGATTCCTTTAAGATAGAAAAAAAGTCATGGTGCATGTAGTATATTATACCATGTAAGCAATTTAATTACTTCTATGGCTAAATATAACTCTTCCAATATAAGGGTGACCCATTAGCAAAGGCAAAGGATAGAGATGTTCATTTATTCAAATAAATTATAAGATGCATTAAAATAGGATAAAAGGAATCTAGCTACTTAAGCATGCAAAAGAGAAGCAACTACTTATATCAATCAATTGCTGTCTTAAATCCAAGTTCATAATAGAGTTGTTAATAGCTGAAAGAGATGATATTGCTAAGCCCAGAGTTTTATTCTGTTTCCTTTAAATTTTCCATCTATAGCTCTTAGTGAATCAAGCCTTGAAAGCCATACCTTGAAAATATATCTGGGTTTTTTACTCTACAATGCTACGATACCTTTTGTTTTTATAGCTTTCAATTATTGCTGTTTTTGTAATATCTTCTGTCCCAGTATAGACTTTATAAAGTCCATCACTTGTCCCATTATACTGTAAGAGACACAACAAGAAGAAAGAAGTTAGAAATATTGAATTAAATTGTAGCATTGTCAGATTTTTCTTTCTCAGAGAAGCTGCCTTAAATTTTATTCACAGAATGATAACTGAAGGCATTGCCTCCTCACTGGTTTCACTCACCGGATAGAAGACTCCCAGAAATGAGTTCACGGACAAGGGGAGATTTTCTAAGAAGGGATCTGTGTATCCCCACAATAGTTCTTTTACTGTTCTGTTCTGCAGCATGGTTGACTTAGAAGATTTAATCCAAGGGTTGATTATAACTTGCATAAAATAGCTTGGGTACAATGAAGGTACTGCCTACAACAACAATACAATCAATGTTTAGCATAAAATTCTGCATGTGCTTTGGATCAGAAACACAGAGAGTGACTCCAAGAAATCACTGGCAAAGCAAATTTCCTGATTTGCAGCTCACTTCAGGCTCTCACATAAAACTGACACTCAACAAAACAACTACTGGGCATAAGTTACATAAGCAGAAAATCTTTCTTGACTGATTACATGAGTTCACTAGATCATCCCTAATCACAGAGTCAATCAGTTGAGGTTGGCAAGGACCTCTGGAGGTCATTTGGTCCAACCCCCTGCTCAAGCAGGGCCACTGAGAACTAGTTCCCCATGGCCATGGCCAGATGGCTTCTGAAATCTCCAAGCAACAATTTCAGAAAAGTTTGGTTCACATAATCTTTTGAGATCGCTACCAACATGGGCTCTTCTATGATTCTGTGATTGCTGCTATGGTTCTATTGTGTATTTACACCACACATCTCTATATTCTGCCCCTCGATCCTGAGTACTCACATGCAGACAGCACACAGTTAGTGTGAGAAAGTCAGGTAATGCAACCAGGGCTGAATATAAATATGAAATACAAAAACTGTAAATATTGGTCAACATTCTCTGCCAGTGATAACACAAAAACATCTGGACTGAAAAGGCTCCAGCACTACTCTAGGTGAAGATCCCTGTGCTCCTCTTTGAATAAATAATGCCCCAGAAGGACTGGAGAGCTCCAGGAATTGCACCATTGCAGTGATGCTGAGGTCTAGCATGGGGACCAAGCAGCAGTGCTGGTGAAGCCATGCAGACACTGAGTTTGGGAGTCAATACAGCCTCCCCTGCAAAGCAGAACTTGAGGGTATTATGAAAAGAGAATGGCAAATCTGTCTTGTACTGTTCATACTCCATCTCACCCACAAAGTGAGCCCATCCACAAACTTTTGACTCATTCTCACACTAAAATTTGCCATAAGGATGATTTTTGAGACATCCCATCCAAAGTGATGATTTTGCTTTCATTTACAGGAACGAGTAACAATAGTAAATTTTCATTTACTATTAAGATTACTCTAGGAATGTAAGAAAACCTTAATATATTTACAATATGTCCTCAAGATTTTATATTTATCTTTTAACACAGTAATACAATTATCCTCAGTGTATCTGACACTCATGTTGTCTGAGTTCATACAGAGGGAATTTATCCAGTGACTGTTTCATTATTACTAATGTTAATCCCATTCCTGACAGAGTTCAAGTCCAGGGTGGATGGAGCTCTGTACACTCTGGTCCAATGAAAAGTGTCCCTGCCCATGGCAGTGGAATTGAAACTAGATGGTCTTTAAGGTCCCTTCCAACCCAAACCATTATAAGATTCTATGAACTTCTCCCCTGTTTCCTTCAGCTTTTGAATCTGGACATTATGATTTTATTTCTTTACTTACAGCAACAGCAAGGTTGAGGCAGGTGATAGTATCATTTTCTGTCCCAACAGACATATTAGGTTCAAAACGAGCAACATTAGGCAACATGTAGGATATTGTGCCATCATCATGTTCTGTGATATTTTCTTTGGGTGAATATCGCACCCTTGAAATACAAAACACAAACACAGAATATTTTTAACCTTTGACTTTTGAGAAAACATATAACCATGCCTGACTGAAGGTTTTTGAAAAGTTAATGAAAATTTTTGCAAGATAAATGTTGAACATTTTATTACCTCTGAAAGGGTTCTAAACTTTTTCTGTGAATATATGTAAAAGTTTCATTTTCTGCAAAATATTTTTCTTTTGGAAATATTTCCTTAGTGCGCCAAATGGAATATTTTTTCCTGATACTAATATTAAAACAAATGTTTCTTTTTTTATTTTTATGTCATTAATGAACCTTGTATGTTTTTATATTTTGTTTGAAATTAATTATGTTTTGTCATGTTTTTTCATAAGTTAACTCATAGTTGCATGTAATTAGAAGGAGGTGACACAGACTGGTTGATAAACACTCCTAAGTTTTGATGTGATAAGCATATGTTGCAACAAAACAGATCGTGGGTTAAACCCATAATATCACTTTGATAACATTCCATATGCATGTAGAGACTTATAAGCAGTCTTTCAGCACCACTGGAATTCTTTCCATCATGCCCTGTCAGCAGATCTCTAAGGCACAGATCTCTTTGGCTCAACTCTCCCAGTCCCCATCCTCTTGCTGACCCTGCTGTGGGGACAGCAGCCACTGGGGATCAAATTCCTTAGTGTATGCTGTGGGTACAGAAAGCTTATCCCAGCTCCATCCCTGCAGGGACCTTCAGGACACTCCAGCAGGTCTTCCAGCCTGAGTGTGGGGGGTTACAAAAGGTCCAGAGAACATTTTCCCATTATACAAATGGAGTCAGTGAAGGTAGGTCTTATCTGAAGAACAGCTCGATTTGGCTTCTCAGAATTGGTTTGTGTGCATGTCATTTATAATTAGTGGCCTAATGTGTAGAGCACCTATCTGAAAGTTAGGAGATTTTTATTCCTAATTAATGTTACTTCCAATTGGAAACAGAAGACCTAAAGCAAGATTTCCCAACAGAGTTGTGGAGACAGTTGTGTTTTCAAGTTGTTCTACACTATAACGAATTATTAAGTATTTAAAGGGAGACTGAGAGAGAGAGAGACCCGGTCTCACAGTTATTCTCCAGGTGACTGCAGCCAGCAATGAGAAGAGCCATAGCCATAATTTCTTAGTCTTATCTAGGCTTCTGGCTGAGATTTGTCCCTGAGAAAACAGGCACCATCATCAACACCAGAGTAAAACATTTCTGTTTGGTGGGAATTCACCTTCTGCAGTATTTCTTAATGTGTTGCTTTCCTAATTCCTGTGTAATCATTTCCTCTGCCTTCCCAGGTATTCTATGAACTAAGAGTTCTCTATTTCCAATGAGAAATAAATAAGATTTTAGACATCAAAGCACCTCGGCTGTACATGCTGCAATGGAAAAACTATCTTGCAAATATAATATACATCCTCAAAGATATCAAGAAAGAAATATCCTATCATCATAGGAAAGCAATTTCCTAACAAGGGTGCAACTGATAGCTGGATAGTGGGATTAATAACTCAGGAAGCATCATCTAGTCCTGTGTCAACATCACATTTAAAATTGAATAACTAAAAGCTTCCTTGAATGCAGGAGGACTGCTGCATCTAGGCCCTAGCTAGGACATTCAGAAAGAGGAATGCTTTTCTGAGGAAAATTTGAAAAGGAAAAGCTATAGATTAAAATTAAGTCAAGAAGGAAAACCAAACAAACAAACAACCTAATATTAAAATATGTATGAGTGATGCATGACTGATAAGATAATCTCTTGGTTTTAGGACATCTGGTATATCTTCTTCTATGCATAAAACTGGAGAAAACTGAAGAGGAATAAAGGCAACTGCCTTTGTGACATTGTGCCTAGTGAGCGATTGTTCTTCACAAGAATAATCAGTTTCACATCCAATTACCTATGTCTATTTGTGCTTTCCTAATGTGAGACCAAATCCAGAAAATGTTTGGGATTTCTGTGTCTAGCTGCCATTTAGGTTTTTTTGTTAAGTCTGAATAAAGTACAATGCTGGAACTTAAAAAAAAAAATTAACTCAGCAAAACTTCCTCTGACTTTAGCAAAATTTCTGATGTGATGTCATATATTCAAGAGTCTTTTCTTACCTGTATGTGTAAGGTCCTCTTTGTTCAAGTTTTGGAGGAGCTCCTTCTTCTAAAACCTCTGAAGGATTTAACACATGGAAAATCCAAAATTCCCTGTAAACTGAGCTTCCCGGCACAATCCAATTTTGAAATGCAGTGGTACCATTTACAATGACAGCTTCCTGAAAGTACAACAATCAAAGCTTAAATTAACTCTCAAACCCCTGCAAGTTGCAAGTTGCATTTACTTTCTAGATGATTGTAGAAGGTTCCCAAGCAAACAGAAAAAAGCATCATTTTATCATCAATATGAAGCATACAGCACAGTCGGCCAACATCTGAAGGCATCATATTCCTGTTCAGTGAGAGCAAAAGTGAGTCCCCTCAAAACAAATGATCACAAAGCTGATATAATTGCTGATGTAACCAGTAGCAAAACTTTCCTATTGTTGTGGTGGGGCATTGCCTTAGTTCTCAAACACTTGCTAAAACCACTGATTATTTGTAAAGAGAAAATCTCTGAATGACTGAATGTTACCCAGAAGGTTATAGAATCCATTAATTACTTTTCACACATTTCCAAATAGCCCGAGGAAGGAAATGAGAGCTGTTTCTCAGCATTATTCAAGCACTAGATAATTTTGTACCCAGAGAAGTCAAATAGTGCTCTTGAAGGGCTGTGCTTTTTGTCAGGAAACTCTTGTCACCAAAACTGAGATTTTCTAAGAAATCTCTCTAGTTCTGATAAAATTTTGTTAGGAATCTCTCAAGTCTTAGAAATTAAAGTAAAATATAGCTGTAAGGACAAGACAGTACATCAGGAACTACTCTAGCTTTAAGTCTGTGGCACTTGGTCATATGACAAATGTCAATTGAAAATATCATAGTGTACAGTGAGAGAAGGAGAGTTTGAAAATATGCTACCTGTATAGGCAGGGGAATGCTTGATTTGCATGATCTGTATCAGGCCTTTTCTACAGGCCTTGAGATAATGTTGGTTTTCCCCTTGGTGGAAAAAATTCAGAAAAGTTTTTTCAATAAGAAGAAAAATCTAGGCTCTTTCTCTCCAACATAAACGACTTTATATTTTTTTAATTAGAATGATTTATTATGAATTAGTTAATCTGCACATACTCACAAAGTCCCAGGAATTAAAAGGCTCTAATTCCTCTAGATAGCAAGAAAATACATTTTAAATCACTAATTGATAGATTTTCTTTTTAGTTTAAGGTTTTACCTCTAAAGTTTGCTTAGCAATCACCATGAAAACAAACTGAATACTGCCCATTAACAACTATTGAAGTTAGAAACAAATGTCATGTCTTGGAGAACTTGTAACACAGGAAGTGTTTGGTTTTTTTTTTAAATCAAACTGTGAAAAGTCTTTTTGTATGGTGGAGTTGCAAATGCCTTGCTGGTGCTCTTGCTGTCTGAATATCTGCTATAATTCATGTGCATTTGTGTGAGAGGGGAAGGAAGTCTTGCCACAGCAAAAGTGTTATCATCTTGCTGCATTGCACTCAGACCCAACATCTGAAATTCTCTTCAGCCTTGTTTTGAGAATCTCAGAAGGTCAAAGACTCCATCACAGCTGTGATCCAGAGTGGAGCAGACCATCTCCTTGATGAAGAGGGAAAAGCTTACATGAGTCAGAAATCATTTTCCCAGTTTTCACAGAGAATTGCTCAAGGAATCTAGGAGAAGCAGGCTGATATAAAGGCTCAAGTCAGTCTGCCCAGAGTCTGCCAGTGATGTGTACTCAGCAGAGTTCTGAGATGGGGACAGAGGTGGGATTTGATCTCCCAGCTCTGTGTAACTGGAGTAGGAAAATGGCTAAGGATTCCTTGCAGCTATACAGTCAAGAAGCAAACTGATCTCTCTAGAAGACAACACTCAGGCCCACAGGTGAATAGGGAAGTTTCAACCTTGTGACAATAGATCTATTTTAGAGATCTTAGAGTGGTGTTACTTGCTTTATAAAAGTTTTTCCCTCCAGGGGGAAAAAACCCCCTCCAGGGTTTAGAGCAGCTCAGAATGATATGTTAGCTCTGCCACTGCACTGCCAGGTCACAGGAAGTTGCTGTGTGGACTTGCAGCTCAGCATTCACCCTGTGCTAATGTCAGGACACTTATGCTAATTTATTAGCAGGACACTTATTAGCTAATGCTAATGGACACTTGCTGGGGATGCTTCAAGGGTACAGCTGATCCAACCTGACAGTGCTGCAGCCAAAGGGGCAAGCTGGCTCCCACAGTCCTGGTACCTGATCTATGTTCCCCTCTCTTCCTCTGCGCCAGCTCTCATTCCTCGGGGAGCTGTTTCTCTGCTGGACAGGGGGAAGATTATTTCTTTTTTTTTCTTTCTGTGCTACCTTTCCGCCACTTAGCTATTTGGCCCAGGGGTCTGTATAGGGGAACCAGAGTTAAAACAAGGGAAGCGGCAGGACAAAAGAGGGAGGGGGAGGAAGGGAGCAATACCATTATATTCAGTGGCATTCAGCCATTATTGTTAATAACACTTCTTCCACAAAGGAGGTGGGTATGGCTGTCTGTCACATACTTTCAGAGTGCTAGTGGTGGGTTAAAGTGGAAGCAAATCTAGAGCTCTGTCCTTATTCATGTCTTCATTTAATAAAACTAAGATACATCAGCAAGTAATTGGTTTTCACTGTTCATCACTGGTGATCCATCTTTAAATATTACCCTTCTCTATGGCTGGTCACTTGTATATTTGCCTATTAACACTGCTATGCTTTGGAATGTTATGAAACATGGAGTAATTTTGGAAGGTGATTTGCAACTGATAGTACAAAACACTTCTCAACTCCATAGTCAATCTGCATCAGCTCTAATATATTATACAATAGGTTAATTACTGTTAGTGATAGTATCTATACAATATGTTATTGCTACAGAGTCTAGTTCATATCATGACCTAACTGCACAAGATTGAGTGAAATCAGTGGGAATTTTAACCCTTTTTGTTTCTAACACAATTTTCTCCCCACCTGGGGTGGGTCAATTAGCAATACGTAAATTCAAGAAATGCTGAGCAGTCAGCAATAGAAGCTGGCTGTATTTTGAATTTACCCTAAATTCAGCAATCAGGATTTCTGATGAAGAAACACAAAATTTAAGACAAAGTTTCTCTCTTGACAAAGGATCTGGCCAGATGGACAAAAGATGCCAATTTGTTGGGAACCAAGAGATGTCACAAATACTTTCGGCTGTAAAAAAACTTGTTATTAGTTTGTGTGTTGTATATGTTGGGCTGCTTATGTAAACTGGAGGAAACAAACAATACAATTCCTTAAAACTGAATAAATTAGGTGCCAGAAAAACAAATAATTTTTTACCATTTTGTAGCTGGAAATCTGAAGAGGCATTTATTACTTCTTAAGTGATAATTATTATCTCATTATTAGCCTCTCTATTCAGGCTTTGTTGGATCAAAACTTTTAGTCCTTTTTCAGTCCTTGCTAATAAGAAACTAAGGGAGCCAATTAAGTTTACAATTGATAATGCAGAAATATATGTGGTTAGATCACTTCTGTTCCGCTGAAAGCCAGAAGTTGCTTTAGCTTCATTAGTTTGTATAAAGAAGTGGCATATGAATGTCACAAACACAATTTTAAATTAGAAATGTTTCTGATGTCTCTGGTATCTGAGGAGATATAATCTGGCCAATCATAGATAACAGATATGTAGAGAGACAGATGACCAAACATAATAATAGCTAAAACCGACAGCCTTATTTCTAAAAATAACTGAGACTAACCCAGGGCAGCACTGAGGCATTGTGGTAAATCATGCACCATTCTGCATTATCAGTTCAACAGGAATTCAATATATTAAATATTCTTATGTGACTTCTGTTAAACTTCTGAGCTCACGCACTCAGATAGAAAGCAGAAGGTCTTAGAGAAGTGGTGATAAAGATTTTTCTGGCAAATGAATCTGCTACCTATAGCTTTGAGTGGTTCAATCTAGTTGGAAACAAAAGTTGACAAGCTGAAAAAAAAATCATAACTGAAGTGATGGGAATTTTCCCTAAATAGATAATATTGTTTTAAGGAGGGAAAGGCAAAAAAATAATAATTGAGCCATGTCAAAATACCTTCTTTCAAAAATATTAAATGCAGTCTTTCTGATTTCTTGTTTTGAATTCACTTTTCCATTTGATTTTTTTAATTTTCGACATGATACTATCTAGTAATAATGACAACAGACATGACAATGTGCAACTGAAATGTGTGGAGTCAGTTAAAAAAGTACATTTTGACAATCTCAAACAAAGTATTTGTTGTAAACCACACTGGAATGTTCACGTTTCACTCAAAACTGTACTAAGGTCAGTTTTCTAAACCCGTAAAACCTGCATGGAAAGGTCCCTGCCCTCTGGATAGATTCAGTGTTTAGGGAAACTATGACTTTTGCCCTTTCATCCTGAAATCACAGGCACCTTTTAAGGGGGAACTCTCCTTCCCATGAACAGTATCGGAGTTGAAATAGCTTAGCACTGATCTCCTTCAGTGGATCCCTGCCAAAATGCTGCTGCTGGTGGTGTCATTTTGAGTGTGCTCTTCAAATAACAGGTTCATTAAAGAGTCTTGAAAAAGACTCAAAAAATATTTATAATGTTGAATTTTTAAAACAAACCCCTGTCCCATGAAGGACATAGGAGATAAAGCAACTTATCCAAAAAAGGCCTAGGGCTAGAAAACATAAACATCTGTTCTTTATTGAAGTACAGAGGTCTGATAATAAACTGGAACACAACAAGAGACGACATCCCGGTGTTCCATGGACTTTGCTAGGGTTGTCCACTCATGGACTGCTCACGGGTAGAGCACAGCACCTGCCTGCTAGGAGATAAGAGCTTACAGCCTCAAAGTCTCTGTCCAATGTCTAAGGGCACCTGAGATTGTCTATACACCTCCAGATGATTTCTTTTTGCTTCAACAACAGTATGCAGCCTTCCAGCAAAATATATCCAGCAGTGTTTACTCAGGCTAATCTCGCAGTGAGAGCAATAAAAGCCAATAGGATTTGGTAAAGTGTAAAGATGTGTGCTTAAGGGAAGTCTAAGAGAATCATGCTTAGCCTTCTGCTGCTGGCAGAAAAGAACAGAAAGAACTATTGATTGCATTGATTTTTGAAATTAAAGTTCTCCCTATTTATTCAGAGATGCTAAGAGGTTTAGCTAGACTTGCTTGAGAGTAAATTGATTGTAATGTTATTTGACAAAATCTCGAAAACAAGATAATTTATGACAATTTGACTTGTGATAGTTTTTCTAATCCAGAAATAACATTTGACAGCAACTGTAATTTCTTCTGGAAATATAGATTTGGTCTTGCTACATTGTTGTCAACTTGTGCAAGAAACTGGGATTTAATCTGTGATGGGATAAGCAGAGGAAAAACTGGGGTCTTAGTTCAAACTTTGATTGTGTAGTATTTAAGACAAGATTTTGCCTTTAGTGGTTGTATCTGAAACAGTTTTTCCCTTTCATTAAAAATACAGTATTTTGAGTTTTGTTTTCTCCCTCTGGGTGAGGACATAAGTTCAAAATTTTCCTCATATGAATCCAATGAAAATATCATAGAATCATAGGATCATTAAGGCTGGAAAAGACCTCCAAGATCATCAAGTTCAACCTTTGACCAAATACCACCAAATGCCCACTAAACCATACCTTGAAGAGCCACATCTACCAGTCTTTTGAACGTTCCCAGGGCTGGTGACTACACCACTTCCCTGGGCAGTCTGTTCAATATAGATGCTTAAAGGCCATATTTGACAGAATATCTCACCCTTTGGGTTTTTCCTGTCCTACAGTCACTGTTCTTGAGAAATTCCAAGAAAATTTATCATTTAAATGGATCTGTTCCTACCAAAGATTTTCTGCAAAAATTGCATTTCCAAAAGTGAAATATTTCAGAAAAAAAATATATTTTCAGTACATTCTTCTCAGCAGACCTGTTCCCTTTGTAGTCAGCTCTATATTTATCTTAAATATAACTGCAGTGAATAACAGATTTGCTTTTTTTAATAGATCTTTAATCAATACAGTTAAATCAGAATTAGTTAAATTCAAGTTCCTCTGGAATACTGGCTGAA
This sequence comes from Calyptomena viridis, assembly GCA_013390005.1. Taxonomy (NCBI): domain Eukaryota; kingdom Metazoa; phylum Chordata; class Aves; order Passeriformes; family Eurylaimidae; genus Calyptomena; species Calyptomena viridis. The sequence goes on from WEIV01025747.1 coordinate 76,631, forward strand.
CTGATTGCATATTTCAGCTATTGTGTCTTGGCACATCTTGTCTGAAAAGGAATTGTCTGAAGTCTTTTGGTCTCCTGAATAGTCAGCACAATAAAGAGAGAGACAATAGTCTAGTATGACTTGTACTTAGGAAAAAAAGCACCCATTTGCTTAAATAAATAAAACCACTACGAATTTACTCTTTTATGTTTTCTGACTACCAGTACAAATTTTCCTTTTTATATACATCAAACGAGCTGCCTTGAAATAGGCACAGGCATCTAAAACATGATCAAAGTGCAGAAAATTGTAAAGACACTAAGGGAAACATTATTCCCTTTAATATTTTGCCACTAAGAACTCATGTAGGTATAGCTGAATATGTAGACATTTGGAAACCATGCTGTATAACTGGTTCATTATTGTAAGTAAACAGACGAACACATAACGCTGCTAATATTCGTAATTTACTTTCAGATTACATAATGGCATAAGACAACACTCTGGATTAACTCAAAGCAAATATTTAAAGTAACAAGATAGAGCATTATTTGAAAATGTGTTTCTAGAAAGCCTGTCATTTCCTCAATATGGCAGTCAAAATTATTTGCAAATATAGAGAGTATTAAGTTTTTTGTAAAATGTTGCAAAGTGGTTGAGACATTATCTAGTGATATTATTTTTTTCTCTATATAGACCTGAAAAATTCTTGGAAAATACAATAACAATTGGAAAATACAATTTGGTTTTTGCTGAGAAGACAAAATTAGGATAGAATAGGAGCCATTTTTTTCAATTTTTTTAAAAAAGTGATTCTCTAATCTAGTCAGGGCATCAACAGACAGTTCCACATTTCCTGACAGTTCATGTATCCACCTACTCAATTAACTTCAACAGCTGTTGAGCTATGTGTAGTCTTCCAGAAGAGCCCTTGAATGAATGTCTCCAAGAGTTCCAGAGTCTTCAGCACTACAGAGGATCATTAGTAGGACTAAGCAACAGCCAAAGACCTTAAGATTCCTAGATACTTAACTACTGGAGAACCCACCTTGGCTGCAGTGACCCCAAGCAGACTTTATGTCTCCATAGTGGACATGCCAGGACTTCCAGGGTCTTTCACTCCAGCTTACTCCGTGATTTAGACCCTCATTTATATACCCTTTCNAATCAAAAAATGTACCTTTTTTATTGCTTTTCCTATAAGGTTGTCTCCAACTGGTATTAGAACCCCTCCAAAGATAGCCAGCACAGCACCAATGATGGCCCCAGTGAGGAGCCCACAGTTTCTGTTACAGGCCATTCCTCTCCTTTGTCAGGGTGCAGGTAGACTGTGTACAAATGTCCTTGCTGTAACGCTTGATGTTTTTTCCTCACTTCT
>WEIV01025748.1:20772-42209 GCA_013390005.1 Calyptomena viridis
GTGTGGTCTCAAGTCAATAGGTGAGCCAAAGCCTACTGTGACACTGCATTTGTAAGGAAGTAAAAAATTATCTCATTTTTAAAGAGAGCAGCAAAGCTATCTCCTGTGTAACAAAAAAGCAGTTGAGTTTCAAGAAGAAAGATTAATTTTCTTTCAATCCCCTTGCGGACTTCAAATGAAAGAGGTTATAAAAGCAAATATGTTCCACCATGAAGAATTTCCTCCAAGCAATGCACAGTATAAGTAAGATACAAAGAAAGATGTTCTCACTTTACCAATGAAGCGACATAATCCACCTTCAAACAAGACTGTCCCTGTCTCCATGGTCACCACTCTGCAGTGTCATCCCACATGACAGCCAGCCTTAAGTGCCTACAAGGCAAAGTCAATACTGACCTCTATCCCCAACGCATTATCAAAAACATACACTTTACCTTCATCCAAAACATCTCCTTCAGTTGCCTGTTTCCTCTAAACCCTACAAACAAGTATAAGCATCAAAACTCCATTCTATCCATGAGCCTTGCTGGAAAAAAATCTAGATGATTGCACCAAAATATCTCTTGTGTATCTAAGATATGTAGATAGCATCTTTACCATTGAGACTGAAATGAAGACTCTCTCACAAACTTAGTTTGTATCACAAACTACTAACTAGTGATAGTAGTTAGTGTAACAGTGTCCTCCATTAAATATCTCATGGGTTCTTTTGCATCATCTCTAAGAAACAAAACAAAGGCCATAATGACAAATCAATACATATTACAGTCTAATTAACTCATTTCTTCAAACAAGAAGTGAGAAAAAATAAACAAACCAACCGCGATACATAAGCGAGTACTTAAAGAACACGTCTTCCCTAAAGACAATACCAGTCACAACACATCCATCAGTCCAAAGGTGACATGTGTCCTTTCTGTAGCAAAAGTGAAACTATCCCTCACTGATTTGAAACAACTGGTTGTCACAAAAGATACTGAAATTTAGGCAGAAAACTATGAAATATGTTAGAACTGCATAAAGATCACACTTTGAAATCAATCTTCCTTAGACTCTACTTGCTTCTAAACAGTTACTTGCCAAATAGCATCAGAAATGGATAAACAAACAGATTAGGGAACCAAAGTAGGGAAACAAAGTGTGTGTTGGGCAAATGTAGGATCTCAGCAGGTCTGTGAGAAGTTAACAAATGCATAAGTAAAATACAGAAATTTTAACATGGTATGTTCTGAATCTGAGCTGCTCTACTTTCCTTGAGCAAAACTTCATTTACTATCATTTGTAATGCTAATGCATCAATAAATGGTGAATAAACTGGTACGAAGAGAGGCAAACCTGTGTGTTTCAGATCTTGCTGTAAAATCCCTAGCTTGGAAACCCGACATGAAACTGCCTCTTTGGATGAAACCCAAACATGTCAAGCATAATCTTGTCACATTGTCAACACACACAAACCATATTTTGCTCAGGTTTACATGGCTAATTTTATTAATTCTTTTTGTAAGCAGCCTACACAACACTGTTTTTGCAGAATGAGTCTATGATATGTATAGAGAAAGCAACAAAGGATCACAACACAGGTTGTGTCACTGTCAAGGCAAACAGAGCTGCAATGGTAGAGAAGTATAAAATACCTACTTATTTTTAACAGGCAACTTTATTAACTACAGTGGGTTGGCATTACAAGAAATCAGCATAGTCAACGAGTGATATAGCATAGTTGATTAATTGCCCCTTATGTACAACACTTCAGTCATGCTAGGTCATTTCTTAATGCAAAGAATTCAATAAAACATTATTTTCTTCATTACAATGTTTTCTTTTATCCAAAGGATGACCTACTGTCAAGACACTTTTGCCTCTTGGTGTTTATGTTTTCGTCAAATTTAGTTATGTTCCATCAAATAGCTCCCTCAGATATTTTAAAGGACTGCAGGAAAGCACTGCTAAGAAAGGTGCAGAGGGCAATATAGTTAATTTCTAAAAGTCACTGAATGTGAAAGATGTCATTTATGAATATCAGATACCATGAAATAACATCCAGGAGACAACACCACAATATAATTAACAAATAAGTTTGTGATAAAGTCAAGCTAGACATTGACCATACAATTCTTCCTTGGCTATGCAGATAAAACTACAAAGAACATAATATTAAGTATTGGAATGCCTTCGTGTCATTGGCCTTAGTGACATAAGAAAGGAAAACAGCTAAGAATTAGTGCAGTGTGGCATCTTATAACTGAGTTATCAATTTCAAAATGCCTTAAATTATCACTGCTCTAAAACTTAAAAAAAAAGAAGACAAAGCAAAGATATGACAAAAATGTTAGGAAAGGTTTGTACAAAGCAAAACGGTTAATGAAATGTGGCACTGTAATAATTCCAACAGGCGGCTAAGGTCTTTAATAGCATTAGTTTGTACGGTATGTAATAAGAGCTGTGTTAAATTTGCCCAACCTGCCAATAGAGAAACAGAAGTAATTTTTCTTAGGATAACATCTTCAGATGTATACTGTCCAGAAGACCATTGTTATTCATTAGTTACACTGAAAGACCATCAGATGAAGTACATTCTACCAGATTTGCATTACAAAGACCATCAGTTCAGTTCAAATGCATGCTCTCTTATGACACTGAAAGTTAATTTTTTTTTGCAATTACTATGCCGACATGTAAATATTAAGGAATAACCTTTCTGTAAGACATGTGAATTGAAAAAAATCTTACACAGATATTCACGGGTATTAGTAACTTCATACCGTTGGGGAAAAAGAAGGTATTTCTTCAGCTCCTGTTTTGTCTCTAAGATGTAATTTTTTCATAATGTTAAAGATCTTTGGTTGTTTCAGACAGTTAATACAAATCACAAAATATAGATTATGTTATTATTACTGTTGGATGAAACCACATATTCAAAGTTCAGTTATAGATCTGAGACATCCTCCTCCTAGATGTAAACACCTGAATCCTCTTCACCATATCTGAAAATTATAATTCTTGGGAAAAAACCTCAAGCCTACAACAGTGTGATAAAACATAGCAAATATAGCAAGAGGATACATTTATTTAGCTGTCGATCAGCAGAAAATTTTGTGGATTTTTCATATACATTTTACCAGAATAATATCGTTACTGAGGTCAAAATCATCAATATACTGTGGTTTGACCAATACAAAATAGGCTTTAGGGTCCACCTTTCACATGCAATTTCCCCAGAGGTAGAGCCTATAAAACCTGTAAATCCTTATACAGAGCCAGCATGTGTAGGTTGCAACATACAATTAGACAAATGTGCCCACAACATTCTTGCATTAAAGCTATTCCCAAATGTATCAAGACTCCTTGGGTAGTTTCAAGTGAAAAGTGGGATTCAAGTCTAAAGATCTATCATCATTGTAATTAAAATCCAATTGTTGACACAACTTAAAAGATGACTTGTCCTGAAATACATATAAACATGAACTGAAAGAAAAGTTGCATCTATTTGCAGAATTTTATTGAAACTCTTATCATCTGGAATCCATAAGGGTCAAAATGTCCTAAAAAACAATACACATTTATTTTGATTTACTGAAAATTAACAGGGCATTTGGGAAAATATTGTTATTGTAAAAGCCTGTTTTGCATTTGTTTGGCAATACTAGAGCTATCCAAGTGGAAAACAAGAGAACCTCTTCCTTTTTTTCCCTCTGTTGTTGATATTAGGAGAGAACAATGCAGCTGGTAATATTAATGATACTCTATATCCTCAACAAAGATGAAAGAGGTCAAACCAACTTGTAATGGGCTTAAACATATGAAACAGCCATACTGGATTATTTAGCTCAGTATCCAGACACAGTAAAACCACTTTTTCATACAATACTCCATGCTATAGTCCAACAGATCTGCAAAGTCTCAAGCTTTTGCATAAGTCAGTTTCCTTAATACAGTCAGCCCTAAAGCAAAATGGCAGTGAAGGGCTGTTTCTGTTCTGGCCTGCCAGACTTGGAGGGAAACAGGGAGAGGGGAGAGCAGACTGGATCATACAGCATTTATCACACTATCACACTGGCCACTCTGTTGCAAGCTTACTGGCATCAACCTTACTATATAGCCCTGTTTTCAGAGATTTACAATTAAAACTCCATTATAATAATGTCGTCTTGGCAAAAATGTAGCAAGCAAGTTTGTTCCAAAAGGGGTTTATATTTTAATTAGAGAAAAATCAGTTCAGCTGTCTTTTTGGAGAGTCAGAGGGGCTGGGTAAGGAACACAAACAAAACCAGATTTTTGGTGGTTTCTGTAGTTCTTTTGTTCTTCTTGAAGAATCAGTACCATGTCAATGTAATAACCACCATGTAATAAGATCCATACCAAGAAATGAGGACTTCATTTGACAGCTGATCAACACTGTCTTTAAACATAGCTAACGTTATTCCTCTGTAACTCTGTAATCCAGATCCTTGTCTTTCATCTCTTACATTTAATAAAAATAACAAAAAGAAAAATCTATATTCCTAGAACCTAGATTTCTAGTTTTCCTGGCCCTTTTAGGATGCTCATGACCTCACTGTTCTCACTACTGCTCTGATCATCAGACCACTGCAGATACTCAAAGGCACAAAAAAGTCAGTAATCCTTTCCTTAAAAATCACAAGATTCCTTAACACTGGGCCATTACAGTACAGCTGACTACACAATTGACCAATTAACCTGAGGATAATTAAAGGAAAAAAGTGATATATAACATGCAGGGGTCCAGAAGGACAATGCCAGAATTTTTCTTACATTGTACAATACTGAAAATAACTTGACTCAGCTCTGTTCTTGAGACACTTCCCCTTATCCTGCAGGAGAAATTCACAACTAATTGGATTTAAGTGCTTCAGGTAAATATTACCTCGTACTCAGGACAAAAATAGGACAAGGAAAATACAGAGAATGCCGTGTTCCTTTTGACACTGTTTTACTTTGATTTATCTCCACATCTGTGGAGAATATACACCTACATGCCCATCTATTTAGAGACCTTCTTTGTGACTACGAAGAACATTGTAAAGGCATCTAAGAAGCTTATTGACATTCAACTGTTTAATTTGCAGCTTGCAAACAGGCTCCATGACCTCTTCCAGTGGCCAAATGGTCAGAAAAGCCCCATTAAGCATTGACACAGCAGCCCCAAGAAAATACATGGGTTTCAATGGAAATGTTTAAACAGTTAGGAATCTCCACCACTCTTTTTTTAGATATTTCTGTAATGTTCTCCTGTACTACAGCAATTTAGCAAAGAATTAACTTCTCTTTTGGAGAATGTAACATGCATGTTAGAAATAAAGGCATTGAGAGTGACAGGAAAGGAAATTTTCCTCTTTCAAAAAAGATGAACAAAAAATTTAATTGATAAATAGAGGAAACCACATTATTATGATTTTAAAAAGATAGCATAATACAGCTTCTCAGAAATCAAAGCTCTATAACCTGGGTTCTCTGTTCATCGCTGAGAATTTGAGAAAATAGGTGGGAAGGAAGAGGGTGATATGCTTTGCAATCCTCTATAGTAACACAGAGGTAGGACAAAAGACAATAAAAACTCTTGTAGCCCAGTACTTAAGAAAAGCTCCACCTTACTTAAAAAATAGCTAAATATATTCATAGCAAAAGATGACAAATTACAAGTAAAACTTTCAAAAATAAATGTTCATTAAAAAAGTTTTAAGCTGGAGGGGTTTCTTTAATCCTTTTGTCATTTGAGCAATATGCGATCAAAGGCATTTCATTTTCCCATTCCTCAAACATTAAGTAAATATGTAGGCTTAGAAAAGAAATTCATGTAATTCATAGCAGGACAGAAAGCAGTACTTGCTACAGCAAATAATTAAGGCTAAAGTATTAGAGGTGGGAATGAGGGGCACAGAGTCTGATTTTCTAAACAAAGACATGATTAATTTTTTTTCAAAGACTGGAAAAAATTCCCCAAACCATTCCTCTCTATGAATCCATATGTGCCAACTTTTCATCACATTCATTAATTTTATTGGCCAGCATGTTTCCCATCTACTTAAGAATAAGCAGAGAGGAACAAATCAATCTCTTTGCTCTACTTTGGTGCTGTTGTTTTCCAGCCCACCTGAAGAATGCCACCAAAAGCCACAGGGGCTGAGGGAGCTTCTCCTCCTCCACCAACAGCCACCAGGCTGCTCTGCCAGCCACCCTTTGCCTTTGCCCTTCGCACCATGGGCCTCAGTGGCCCTGACCAGCTGCACTGGGCCTCCCCCCTGCGCCCCTGCCCACGTGCCTGCGGGCTCATTTTGGCTCAACCCCGGGTCTTCAGCTGCAGGGGTGTCCCTGCCTATCCATGAAGCCTGTGGATCCTCACCTATGGGCTAGCATCCAACCTTGACCTTGGACCTGTCCCATCCCCATGGACCTGCCCCACAATTGTGCCTGACCCTGGTTACCTGCCTGAGACCCAGTCCTGACCCTGTCCTACAGAATGGCTTCCCGCCTTGTCTCCAGACCTGCCACATCACCAGGAACTTGCTGATGGAGTCTGTGCTGTCCCTGGGCTGGAGTGGTGGGACTGATCCCACCCAGCAGCCCAGCAGCAGCAACACGGCACAGACAGTACTCAGTGTCAATCCAGACGATTGTCAGCCCCTCTCTCCACACAAACAAGAGAGGAAGAGTGGCTTTTACCTGGAGTTTTAGACTCCTTGACAAGAAAAGAAAAAGCTAAGACAAGCTGAGGAAAAACTGTCCTTAGAGCAGCACCAGCACCCCAGGGAGCTTTGCCTAGCTGCGTACCTACTTGAGAAAACTCCTCCATGGGAAAATGAATGGGATTTACCTCAGCTTCTGCGTGGCCAGGTGCCAAGTGTGCACACTCCTCCCTCTGAACAGGAGAGCAGAGGCAAGACAAAAGCTGCTCGAAATAATGAGGCACCAGAGCTAGTTGTGAGTCAGCCACATCTGGGTATACTCGCCTCCTTTTCCTCTGGTAATTATTTCACAGGAGTCCTCATATGCTCTTAACTAGGTTCCAATTTTACTTCTCCCACACCAACAATGTATCTTCTATTTTGACTATCACACATAATGTTTCAGAAAACCAGCACCACACAGGAGACTGTAGGAGTGTCAGTGGAACAAGATTAAATGCCAGGCTGGCAGGGCACAGCAGAGCATACATCACCAACAGGGTATTAAATCTATAAGTAACTGATGTCCAAATGACAGATCAGATCCATAGGACCTGGAAGAAAAGGAAAGAAAAGTCTATTTAGTTCACTATTTAGCGAGTAATCCCATATGAACAAAATACAGCAGATCCTGAGACTGTTCCCATTCTACATTCAATGAAAAACTACAATTGTCAAAAAATTTCAACTCACAAAAATCCTACAGATTCAGGTAAAAAAGCCAACCCACCTACAGTTACACTGAAGAAGTTGCCAGGAAGGAGAGTGTCTGAAAGCAAATCCAATATAAGATTATAAATTGAATTACTCTAAATATCATAGGCAGCTATTAGACTGAGATGATTGCAAAAAAACCCCAAGACACCACTAGAAAACTCAATTGATATTTTAGCAGAGGCAATTTCAGCTAAGCAAAAGCGGTGGCCACAAAGATGGAGGTGCCTCAAGATGGATCAAGGTTGGATTACCAGAGGAGTTTGTGGCACAGGTTGTGAACACCATGCTCAGTGAGTTTGGATGTGTAACATAGGGTAGAAACAACAGGATAATTGGGAAGATAGAAGGAATGTTACCTAGTGAGTGCAAGAGAGCAAGCTGTCCCTACTCTACGACAGAGAATAATCCAAAATAAAGTAAAAAGACTGAATGAGACTGAAGCAAGAGAGATCAGAAGGTAAGCCTGAAAGCAATCAATGGCTGGAATAGGAACTACAAATAAAGGAATAAATTAAAAACAGAATAAATTAAAAACAGTAAGGTGGAAGAAAAAATGCTGCAGAAATATTTCACATCTGCCGTCAACATAAAATATACAGACTACTTATAACAAGAATATTAAAGAAAAAAAAGGCATCATGTCAACTATAATTAAATGGTAATAAAGGTAACAATAAGCAAAGGGATAGTAAATCTGAAAAACAGCAAAAAGAGGGAAGATAAAATTTCTTTTTAATTAAAATGGATTCATAGTGTCACCAAGTAACTTGCTCTTTAAACTTTACCAGCCATGCAATAATAAACTGTAAGAATACCAATAGATCTCTACAGTGCTTCAAGTCTTTACTCTTCCTGCTCATCATTACAAGCTGGGAGAGATCTTGAAACAGACCATTATAGCTGAAATATTTAGCCACGTTTTTTTTAACCCTGCTTTTTTCACTTAAAAGAACACTCCTTCCCCTAAATTGTAACATAGTCAGAATGTCTATTACATGCATGTATTCTCCTTGCTGCTGAGCAGACCCAAATGTTTTCTCGCTTTCAGCTTTTACAGATTTGTTCTTCGCTCTTATTTTCTCCCTGAAGCAACATTAGCATTGTTTGCATTTCCTAACCAACCCACTCCTGAATTCCCAACACCTCCTTTCTCAGGCAACTGCTCACATTGTTGCCTTTCGCAACACTGCAGCATTAACCTATTTTTCCTCCTTGGCAAAAGAAACACTGGAGTTCTCTGGAGTACACTGATTCAGAAATTTGCTCTGTGAATGACTTCTTGAGGTTCCTAATTAGGTATGTTGGACAAGTCACCGAAATCATGGATCTTCAAGTCTCAGAGAAAACCAGACCATTCACTTTTCAGCCCACAGAAAAACTCTCAAAAAATCTCAAAATAAGCACCCCAGAGGAAAGGGTCTTTTTTTGGTTTGGTTTTTGTTTTGTTTTGTTGGGGGTTTTTTCATTTGGTTGGTTTTGGTTCTGTTACTACAGAGCTATGTAGTTTAGCTTGTTTGTTTCATACAGCTGAAGAATAAGCTATGAGAATTCGGTTGAGTTGACACTGTCCTCTGAGTATTCCATAGTCCTCTATGAGTATTTTCAAAACCACCACAGAAACACTAGGACATTTTGGTACACGTTATGAATCAAAAAACCAACAGAAGGATAAATATGACTCATTTTGCAAGGAGAAATGTTAAACATTTTTTCTGCAATAAAATGAGTTCCTGCCATTTGGTGGAAGCAAGGGGATATATGAATACTCAAAGATTCAAGAGCAGGAACAAACTGCTACGAGGGGTTATAACAAACAAATAAAATTTAAAGTGAACAAGTTACAATAGCCAGTGCTTTCGGGAAAATACTACAACGGCAGTTATTCTATTGAAAAAATCTCATCTCTCCAAGACTAATGCAAATGGGAAAACTGGGCAGTTTTACACACGATTTACTATGAAAAGCAGCCATGGCAGGAGAATGCTAAGGTTACTGCTCAAGATCATTTTCTCCCCAGCATCACTGAGGAAGACACAGGATATCCTCATGCCTGCTCACACAGCACCATATGTAGTCTTGCAGCTTGCTCCATTTTTCTCTGTAAGCAGAGCAATCTATTATGCTCCTGGACACTTTGGTAGGGATCCTGCCTCATACTACAAGAAGCTGGTAGGTCAAAGACAAAGCTTTGAAAGTGTTCCTGGATGAGCTGCATTTCATACCTGCTACTAAAGCCTTTTGAACTTCTGATTAATCTTCTTTGAGAAAAACTGCAGTCAGCACTTGTACCTCAAGGGCAACAAACTCTGTTAATGCACTCTTTCAAGAGACCTATTATAGCTTGAAATCTCAAATAGCAGACCTTCTCCCTGAGTAGCTCACATTACTTTTGGCCTTTCAGGCTCTAAAGGTGTGGTTTGGAGATCAATTTAAATTGATCTAACAGTGGACCAGAGCCAAACAGACAATCTTATATTTGTGCCTATCAGGCTATGCAATGAGTTAGTATAACTATCTCTTGCTTGCTGGGATAGTTTTTAGTCAGATCATTTCCCAGTCCAAGCCATGGCATAACAACAAAGTGAATGGCACTAGAGAAGAGACAGAAATGTACAGCTGGCAAATGTGTACAGCACATGCAGCCCAGACTTGGACCTGCTTGAATTTCCCATCAAACAGCACCCCTGCACTGGGCATCTGGGTGGATTATTAATATGAAATGGAACAAAACATATTATAAACACTAAAATCTGTGCATCTTCATCCCCAAAGGATTCTTAGTGATTTCATAGAAGCTTTGAGCAAAATGGTAGTATTATGAGCTGACAATGCAGAACTGGCTTTCATTATATGCTTCTTAGGTCAGTATGCAAAATGTTTCAAGAATTTCTCTTCCATGACAGCCCTGAGAGAATCTCTGCCCACAGTACGCACTCACACTACAAAACACAGCAAATGGTACTCAAAAGGTCAGTTGTTCAAAATCTGTTCTGTAGGTATCTTTATTCATATCAACATACTATCGTCTTTTTACTTCATACAACTTTTTTTTGTATTACCATGAAACAGAGTCATACAGTAAAAATAATGTCTATCTGCTACTTGGGACCTAGTCAGACACAGATAACGTGAAATTCTTTGAATTAGCTCTTCCCTAAAGTCCTCTTCAAGTTCATAAGAAATGTTCACACTAACTATTTCTAAAGGAATGAATAAATGATAGAACAGGTACGTCTGTTTTATTCAGTAAGTAGATCACAGTTATCTAACTAGTAATTATGTGAAAGTGAGATTTATCCATATTTTATACTATTTATTTTGTATATTTAGTATTATCGGAATTTTTCCCCTTAATGCAACCAAAGATATAACGATTCCAGAAGTCTTTGCATATGGAGTTAACACATTGCCTGACGACTCATCAAATAGAAAAAAGTAATAAAGCTGCAAGTGTTTAGTTAAATTTAATTTCCAACTAAGCAAAACAGTGTTTATTGGAACAAAAAAGGTCATTAGTGTCTTACTAGGAAGCAATTAAAATAACAGATCAAAGCCATTCATCAAATCACAAAACAGATGCTAAGCTTTACAGTAAGAGATTTAGAAGTAGTTGTGCATGTAATAGTAGAAGTCTACAAACTGTGTTACACCTTCCGTGACCACAGAGAAGTTGCTGGAAAACAAGATTTATTGCATACTAGATTTAACTGTGATCCTCTAGCTCCAGACATGTTCATCTTACTCATCTGGAGACACTGAAGGGAATGCGATTCAGTTTCTTTATTCCTATATTTTTAATATTAAAATTATTCTAACCAAAAGAAAATATTTATCGTGCATTTGGCAAGCTATTTAAACCTCAAAACTAACTTCAACTTCAGTAGTGTAATGAAAATTTCAACCGTCAGTAGAAAAGAATTGAAAAAAAAAAAAAACAGTCCAAGGTTTTGAAAAAGTAACCTGCACTTTACATTTTCTCCACAGTAGTTGATTGAACTGAAACAGCCTTGGCCTCCTAAAGTTCAGGCACTCCAATTCTCTCCACAAATTTTAAATACGTAGTGAAAAATGGTTGCACATAAGAAGACAAGGAAATGTGAATATTAGAATTCTGTTTCTGTTAGTTTCTCGTTTCACATAGGAGCTGCAGTCCATTGCTGAAAATCCCTGCTAATTGATATTCACACATCACAAATTTAGGAAATTCGTCAATAAAAATCTTGAAGTCTTTGCTTATAAGAACATAGACACACTATATATGTACATCCATGTCAGACTGCAAACAATTTTTTCTATATATAGCTCAACCATTGTCTTCTTGTCACCAAATTTGTTCAGAAATTACAGTGTCTACTCAAGCTGAACCAAGTCAGCACCAGTGCGAAGAACTGGAACTGGAACCAGAACTGAGTTGCAATTACATAGCCTCAATTCTCTGTGACACAAGTAGAGCTGCCCAGAAGCCTGAAGTCTTTTGGTTTGGTTTGTTTTTTGGGGGAGAGGGGGCAATTGTCAGCCCAAATTCTCTGATTCAGCTCAGATTCAGCTAAAGACAGTTAACCAACTTTACAAAAAAATTACTGAATGGCTCTATAAGTACCTACAGGCCTAATCAGTGACAGGTATATCAGAAGGAGACTTGGTTCATATGGAGCCTCTTTGGATTAATTTTCCAGCACTATTTCTCTCTGGATTGTCCCACTATCCTGTGTATCCTAGACACCACTACTCTGAATAAGAGAGTTGACTAAAAGGAGAAAGAAATGGCAAAGAAGCAGTGTTTACACTGGGGGGAAAGATCTTCTCTTAGTCCCTGGGGTGATCAGCACAGAGTCTAAAGCAAGTTTCTTCACTGCCCCTGCATTTATCATGTGAAGTATAAATATTACTAGTGATCATAAAGTTAAGGGATATCAACTGTCAATTCTACCCTTAGGGCAGTTCCTCTGTCTGTACCAACAACCAGCTCCAGATCCTCCTAGTGAAGATTCCCTGCTGTTTTTCACAAATTCTTAAAAATGAATTGGGAATTTGTTGAAGAATGCCCTTAAGCACATCAAGTGGGGATTCTCATTAACAAATAACAAGGAGAAACTCCATATGCTCTGTAAGCAGCTTTTAACCAAGCACAGGATTATTAACTGACTAAGAGATAAGGAGTAGACACTACCTAATTCCAAACACAACTACTATTTCACCTCAGCTTTCTCTGAGCAATCGTCATCTATATTCGAACCCTGCAGGAATGAGGTTAACCAACTGGGCTACACACACAATACACTCCAGTGTAATGGAAGGACACCTGACCCAGTAATAGATATCTGTGGGAATTAGCTGGGGCATCAAAGGTAGTCTAAACATGACAGCGTAGATTCCACATAAGCTAATGTATTCTATTTCGTAAAAAATTCAATTAGACTATGCTAAGATGAGTGCTGTCACAGACAGACCACTTATGGTATCCAGCTCGGCTTGTTTAAAATTAACTTGGGTATCTGTATACTAAATTACGCTGTGTAGCAAGATGAACAGGTAATATAGTTCAACTGTTATCAGTGTAATGAGATATTAAGCTTTTACATCACAGGTTCTCAAGAACCTAATTAATAATAGTCACAGGTTCTTAATTTCATTTTGTAACAGTAGGAATTATTTTGCCCTACATTAATGTAATCCATAGGCAGCAGATATCTTTACCAGTATATCTTGTTACCTGTGAAAGGAGAAGATGATACAACAGAAGCAAAACCACCTTGCAGTAGCCTAACTTGGGTAATGATTCACTGGCATGAAAGCCAGTGGTGGAGGGAGATGCTGGAGTAAAATTCAGCCACATAGTTGCTCTGTATGGAATCTAGCTTTGACAATGTACCCCAGCATCTCACTCCCAGATAACTTTTTCCTAATACTTCAAGGTTTTTTTGCTCACTCACATATGCTTTCCATATAGGATTTGGTAGACTTTCATAAGCATCTTGTAACTAGCAGACCTAATGGTAACATGGGTTAAGAAGAAACAAGTTTATGTTGTTCTTTTAGAAAGAACAACACAAAGAAAGAAAGAAAGTTATCAGATTTCCTGCTTCTTAAGGATTTTGGTGTTTTCCGGATGCATCTGAAGCTTTTGAACTATTTTGTTGTATCTATGGAAGTTCATTCCTTTTGCTTATTGGCTGCCACCTTGTGTTTCAGCCCACTGATTGACAGAGCAACTAGAACATACAAGCAGAAAATCAATAATGCAGGACCTCCAGACAGCCCACTGCTGCTCTTAGAAGTAACTGGCTTACTGGATGCAGTGCCAGTTGCTGATCAGAAAATATAAAACTAGCCAGCCATGAATAGAAACAATGTAAAGACAGATGCACTGTTTCTTTGCTTGAAAGGGTTTTTACATTAGTTCCCTGTGTTTAAATTTGCTTATATTTTTCTCTAAAGGCAAACTGGGGAAAGGACGAATGGAAAAAAAAAGAGGAAGGTGAGGGAAAAGAAAATTATTTCAAAAGCTGTGCAGATTTGTGTGCTCTTGTTTTTCTATCACCATGCTAACCTTCACCCCTCCTTAAGCTTTAGGGATTCTATATGTAAATTTATTCTTCAACATAACACTTTACTTGTTCCTGAATGAGTGACACTCCTGTAGCATCCACACTTACTACTTACAAGTATAGCATTTTACTGCTAATACATTCTGTCACACTTTACCTTCTGGTTTTACCTTACTCTAATTACAGTCCACAGGCCATCAGTGTTTTGCTGTCACTGCAGCTGGAGGTCAGCGTCAGGAGACCTTTACCTATTAGGACCTCCTGCTGAGTTACTGGTTATTAAGGTAATGCAACTTTACTCTACCACAGAAATAACAGAACTAACATAATGAATAGTTTCTGTGAAGGGAAGACAAATGCATCTTTCTAATAACTGTTCTCCGATTTGTATGTTCCTTACTTCCTCTTAATTAAAAGAAAAAAAAATCTGTAGTGCTTTATTGGGAAGAAGAATTCATTTTATTGAAGATCAAAACTAAATGGTAGATGCAGAAACATCTGTTTAATTTTCTGAGATAATCATGTCTTTCTACAGACTGATAGTAAGATGACATCAGTGTAAAGACTTTTCAACAGTTCTATTTTATCCTTTTATAAGGTAAAATAGACAGTGACCTTGGTACTAATAAAATGTTCTTCTTATGGATGTTTTATATGCCGAGTGATGAACAAAAGGAACCAGGAGCTAAGGATGCTTTATTGCTTAGGTAGAAAAAACAACTCAGCTCAACCACAGTTGCATTTCTGACTTCACTCTGCAACAGACCATAGAAGGTAAAACCGTATAAGAATGGCATACAGGAAACTGAGTTTGGTGAATGAAGAGCTGGCATATAAGCCCTTGGCAGAGCCCTGTTATTCAAACCAATTTACAACTATGTTGGCTTGGAATTTTCTAATTGAATGTTGGGAGTTTTCTCATAATGGAATATCAATTAATTGAATCTGAAAAAATATACAGTTAGTTCTAAGAAATTTATTACTATTAAAATTTTTGGACAAGCTGTCTCATTTCAACTTTGTCATATGAAAAGTTGTTGGATTCTTCAGTTGAGAACTTCGCATTTTGAACTGAATATTTTAAAACTAAAAATGAGTTATGTGTAAAAATTGCCCCAGAATAAGAATATCTTTCTTTGCTTATCTCAATTTTAAAATCATGCCTAACAACTTTGAGAGATTATTCTGCCCCTCCACTCCACTCTGGTGAGACCCCACCTAGAGGAATACTTCCAGCTCTGGGTTCTCACCACAAGGAGGACATCGACCTGTTGGAGCGACTCCAGAGGAGGGTCACAAAAGTGATCAAGGGCTGGGGCACCTCTCATATGAGGAAAGGCTGAGAGCTGGGGATGTTCAGTCCGGAGAAGAGAAGGCTCTGGGTGCGGCACCTTGCAGTATCTGAAGGAGGCCCACACGAGGGTTGAAAAAGGATTTTTTCCAAGGGCATGGATTTAACCTGAAAGAGAGTAGGTTAAGATTAGATACTAGGAAGAAATTCTTTCCTGTGAGGGTGGTGAGCAACTGTTCCCCAGAGAAATTGTGGGTGATGCTCCATGCCTGCAAGTGTTCAAGACCAGATTGGATCCCTGCTCTAGCAGAAGGTTCCTTACCCAAGGTATATTATACACTGATGCAAGTTCACTCCTGGAGCCACAACCATTGTAAGAAACAGCTGAATCCAGCCCTGTCTTTGTCACTGCCTTTGGCAAACTGACCTGTCCTTACCACTGTAGAGGTTAGTTTTAGCCAAGTTCACCTTCAATAACAGGAACCATTTATATAAATAGGCACAATATTTCATGGCAGAATTCTTAATGACTTCTGATTAAAGTACTTTCTCCTAAAAGCTGCAAATAACAACTTTTCCTTTTATTAAATGATGCATTTACTTTTTTTTTGCTAGGACAGACATGTTCTAGTTAGGATCATTGAACACAGGAAGGTCACACAGTTCAATGGAAGGCAACCAGGGTGTTTCCACCCTAGTCACCAATTCGAATACGTCAATTCTTTTATATGTAAGGTTAAAATCTTCAGCACATTTGTAACAATTCATGCCATGTGTTACTTGCCTGATGCAGGCATGGTTATCTGCTCAAGACTGTAATATACTTATATTGCCTACAGTGAATAACATTCATTTTCTTATCTTTTATTACTTTTTACTGTAGTGCCATATAGTGCAGCTTCATTAGTGCAGCTAGATTTAGCCAACAATCCATCACAGTTAAGATCTAGCTCTGAAGTTTCAAGGGTCTGAGGTGCCTTACCAGGAAGTTAGAGCCCAAGTATCTGTATTTTCATAAAAAAAGACCACCAGATCACACTTTTGGACGAGAAGAAGGACAAGACACTTTAAAATTTCTACCTGAATTTCATATTTAAAGAAAATATATTTTTTTATAACTTTTACTAAAACACACAGTAGTCTCTCTTTGTGACAGCCTAATTCTTCAGAGAATTTAAACTTGTTTGCATCAGAAGGGTTTAAAATGCAAATTTGGTTCAGCATTTAGACATAAGAACCATTTACATATTGGAGTATGAAAAGCTGAAAAATAGAAGTTCAAACCACTTGAAAGAATAATCATTTTCTGAAGACTGCTACTCATCCACATTTGACTTAAACTACTGTCAAATCAAAATGCCGATCATCACACCTATAGACCTTTATGAAAGTTGTATACAGGCTGCTCATTCTAAAATTTTTCCTTCTTATTCAACAGTACATACCACACATAGACCAGGAGTTGAATACTATAGTAAAAATTATCTTGAAGCTGAAATTCACATGACAGTGGAATATATTGTGGTTGAAACCACTTTTTAAATCTGAAGACCCGTGAAATCATTTTTATGATAACAGCTAAGAGTTAAGAATATTGCATTAAATGCCACAAAATCCATAATCAAGGAAAAATTAATCAACCTTAGTGGAAAAAGACTTACAGAGTAAATAAAAGCATGTGTAAAAATAAATAATTAAAGTAAAAAAGGGAACACTGATAGCAATTAATATAAATTAAGAGTCAGGAGATTGATAGAATACTTGAGGCTAATGTCAATGACAAATCAATGGTCAACACAATTAAGGACAATAAGGACTTTTCAAAGTAAATTAGCAAAAAAATGCATTCTAACAGCAGTATTAGAAAAGTAATAGATTAATGTAGTAGAATGGCCATTAAAAACTGAACAACACAGAAAGGCTCACAAACTAGTTTCATTCTGAATTTGGGAGAATTCCAATATGAGTCAATTCTGTCAAGAAAATATACTACCATCCAAAAGTAATTTAAGGAAGTAATACTGACTAGCTACCACACTAAGACATTTTTTCAGATCAGCACAAATAGAAAAAACTCTGATCCAAGAGCTGGATAAAAGCTTATTTTGTTGCTGGGAGCTCATGAAGTTCAGGGAAGTTCCTAGAGAAAATTATGAAAACTAATGGAGTATTTGTGTCTTTAAAAGTTGTGGCATAACCTGAACGAGTGAGTGGATACAAACTCAGACACGGGTACAAGTAACGCTAGAGCTGTTTGTGTGTCACTTTAAAAAAAGATTTAGAAAAATTCAGTGGAAGATTCAAGATTTATTAATCGATAGAACTCAAAATATGATTGCCAGTGGAGAATCTTCATTTTTTGTGTGCTCTGAGCTCGTATAGAGATCAAATTTTGGTCGTATTAGAATTATTTACCATTTCTATCAGTCCCTGTAAGAAAACACAGACTCTTTACCTATCAAGCTGACATGCAAAGAGGATTTTGGCACAAGTTAGTAATGAAGAGAAGAGCTCATTGATACAGATCAGATCACTGTAGTGAATGGGGCATGAAGTAATTACATTAATTTCAATATGGCCAAATGTAGGGTAATAAATCTAGAAACAAATAATTATAGGATATCTCTGCCCATTTCTGTTGAGGAGGCAAAGGTACAACACAATCCACAGCTGGAAACTGAGAGGTAAATTCTAATTTAAAATAAATTGCAGATTTCTAATGCCAAGCGAAAAGAAAATAGGGTAGCAGTCTTCCACCAGTGGTGGTGGATTCTCCATTGCTAGAACTAGTCAAATCACAGCTGGATACTCTAAGGCACAGAGTTTATTCGCAATGAAAATGAACTTAAGGAACATTTATGCAGTGCTGTCAACTTACATACACTTCTCTTCCAAATGCAAGGTGCAGCTATGAGCTGGAAGACTCCTTGCTTTTCCTGGGCATGCAGCCAATTCGATAGTTTTGATAGGATATAAATGGTGTGCAGCTCACAGCACTGGACCAGAATTTCCACTGCCAGTTTTATTTAAAGCCTTGCCACATTCATTAAACAAAGTCACAGAACTTCTCCACCACAAGGAAAGAGGACAGAATTGAATGTTAGCCAATATCATTCTGAAAGTTTCTGTCCAGACGGCTGCAATGTTGTTACTCAAGAGTAAAATCCTGCCCTCCAGGATCCTTGTTCTTTGCCAAAAAAGGGATCCCAGATAAAATGACTGCGTGGTCTGTGAGCAGTCACCCAGAATACAAACTGACCCAGGCCCCACCAGTGTCCCAGAAGTGCAGACAGATGTGAGCAAGGATTGTTGCAAATACAGGACCCACACAGGAAAACCCACTATTGCCTTAATGCTTACAGGCTTTCTCCAAAGTAAATTTGTTACTTGGTAAGATCTCTTGCCATATGAAATCCATGTGACTCCAAACATACTGGCTTATGACACATTCATTAGTGAGGAGTAGCAAATGAATAACCTTGTATGGGGTAGGACAGTAGCTGCCCTTTTCCACTGATTAGACTCTTGGCTCTGCAAACAGCTTTGAAAAGTATCTACCTCACTGTAATGTTAAAGCATATTCTGAGGTTCACAACTAGAAAGTTTATAAACTGATTCAGGAGCACAAATTTATTTTTGTTTTACAAGGAGATATTATTCAGTAAAAGTCAGCCTTCAGGGTAAAAACATTCTCTGGTGACACACATTTCAGACCTGTTGCTCCCAGTGCACTCTGAAGACACTCAGCAGCTGATGGAATCAAAATACTCTATCTTTGACAAGAGTCATCTGATAAGCTTCTTAATTCAAATTTTCTGTTTCTCACATAATCCTGAAGCATACCTAATCCAACCTTCCTTCTTTTTTTATAAAGAGCCATTACTTCAGCCATTCACCATTCAAACTCTGCTTAGCATCTTGACCTTAGATTGTGTCTATGAGTATGTGCCAACCAAAATTACAACATGGGAATAGATAAACCATAAGTACAAAATACTCAGAATCCTTATTACTGTAATAAACCTTAATTTTAATAGATGTTAAAAATATTTTTAAAAATAATAATATTAAAACAAAACAAAACACAGTAAGAGCTGGAAGAGTAATAGGTTTCACAGCCATATTCATAAGCTTTGCACAATGCATGGAAGGAAGGCAACAGAGGATATAAAAAATGAGGAAAAAAACCACATCATCCTCAATCCTCACTGAAAGAGAAAAGGCAAAAAAAGAACTATCCTACTACAGCTTATTTGTACCTGTCACCAAAATTTCATCCATCTTGAATTCTTCTTGATGTCTTCAAAGAGTGTGACATTGGTACCATTAACTGCAACAGATTTTGTTCAACTGAAGAAAGGTGGGAAGAGCCAGCAAATGGCTTTTCCAAGGCTTTTACTTTCTTAAACAAGCACAAAGGACCTTTCAAAACCACTGTACCATCCTCACTGGCTATGACAACAAAACATTTAATTCCCCACAGTTGTCAAACAACATGCTTAAGACTCATGCAAGCAACAAATGCTAAAAAGAGAAGTTCTTTTCCAACAAAAGGGAAAGCTCAACTGTGAAGACCTTTGAAAGAGATGCTGCACCTCAGTGCTGGTATCTTTGATCTATGATTGGTACCTCTAACAGAGGTACACTTGACACTTTAAATATTGATGAGATATTTGCTGAGCCGCCATTGAAAGCCAAGGCTTCACTTTCTAGTGAAAGAAAAACACAAGCTTCAAAGACTCTGTAGGGGTCCTGATCTCAAGAGCCTTTAAAGAAGCTGAAAGTAAATCAAACCAAGGGAAGGGGGATCACTCCTTCTTGGTTTGATATGCTGTAACACCACTTGTTATACACAATGGTTTGGAAGTATTGTAAAGTGTGCAGCCTCTTTTGTAGTTACCATTCTCTCCACCTAGGGTGCTGGAAAAGAAAATTATCCTCTTTTTATCAAGATAATACATATTAACAGGTAGCATTCATAGTACAAGTAACTTTTTATGGTTTTGTTCTTTGATTGTGTGGATAACACTGATTTCTGCTTTACTATTTCTGAGACACATGAAAAAATACATCTGAATACTTTTGACAAAACTAAGTCCAGCAACTAGACCTCATTATGTCCAAAATAGCCAGTAGAAGGTGAAATTTCACGGTCATATGCCACAGTACACTCCATGCAGATGAAGTAAATGTGATTGTCAGGAGCCAATAAAGCATTCAGCTGAATTTTCTTGCCTGTTCCACGGTGATTTCATCCATACGGCCATCCAAGTTTCATTGTTATTAGTGTAACTATCAGGAAAGGCATGCTACATATGGAAAGAACTACCAAGGATAATGGACAAAAATCAAGCTACCAGTTCTCCTTTTGTTACATTAATGCAGACAATGATCTTAATAGGTAAAGAAAACACACAGAGGAACTTTTGACCTTTGGTCTCAACCACCTTGCAGGTCTGTAACTCTTGAAAGAAGTTAGGCATGAAATACTGCCCAAAAACTTACTGCAGCTGGGCATGCTTATTGCTTGCCAGGGAAAATGAAGGCCAAGTAGTTGCTCCACTGCTACCCAACATTCTGATCAGGTAAGCAGTAAGAAGGGTGAATTTGTGGTCATTGTCCCTATATGTAAACTGAGCAAGAAAGAATTAGCAAAAGTAGATGGGAGAAAGCTAATCCAGTTTATTTCTCCACAAAGGGAAAATATGGGTGACCTGTAGCTCTGCTTCATGAGAACACTGCGAGATGTTCATTCAGCCATGTATGATTTTCTTAAAAAAATGAAAGGAGAGCAAGTCTTTTTCAATATGAAAGACAAAGTTGCAACAAAAAGTGCAACTCGTTAATTTTTTAATTAGTTACAAAAAGGAAATATAAAAATTAACCATTCCAAAGCCAGTTGAAATATTGTGAAATACTTCTTCAAGCATTGCAAAGCATATCTGACCAGGAGACAGTGGTATTTTCAACATTGAGGAAAAAGCAGTAGAAATGTCATATTACTTCCCAAAGTTTATTTTCACTAATTATTTTTCTATCTCAATTTTAAAAGGGAAAAAAATCCAAGCACTGGCATCCAGTGTCCAGAGACTCGACACTTCATGTTTTACTATAACTTTAGCGAAAGACTTATGGAATAAACTCTGAGAATAAGATGGATCTGAGCAATCACAGGCGTATTCCAAAGACTTCCATCCA
>WEIV01025748.1:48511-113170 GCA_013390005.1 Calyptomena viridis
CTTATCCATTCATCTCTCTACATCAAAGTGCTCATACCAAAAAGCAAACAGCTTTAGGCTGTATACTCAAGGATCTCATGATCAAAGATACACCTGCAAAGAATTTCCTTAACACCACAGAATAAATTAACAGCAACAGCTACGAAAATATGTTTTGTCAGAAAAATATACTACTTATAGTGCTTACTAGAATCCATGACAAGTATAATGGAAAGGATGAAATGTAAAATTAACACCAAATTTATGCACAGCAGCTATTGCTTCCAAGGACCAACCACAGAATGAAGTCCTGTACTGGACAGTGTGTGGACCACTCCACTACCTATGACTCAGTTCATTTTGGAATAGAAGCAGAAAAACAAGTGAAAAGTTATGAGCTTTTAAGGCTCCGCAACATGCTACAGAATTTATTGAATTGGTTCAAATAGATCTGTACAACACAAGTGTGCACATTACTCATGCACAGTAAAAATTGGGAAAATTCATGATGGTATAAATAATGTGCTTATGCAAGTATACTAACAGTCATCCTGCATACATTATTTTGTATTGCAAGTGAGAAAAAATACATTATTTCTTTCTGCACCCAATCTAAAGAGAGACTGACTTTCTAAATTCCTTTGGAAGAAAGTGAATATGAATAATTTGACATTTCTTTTAAAAACTCTGATTGAAAAGACACTAAATCAAAGTATTCAGAAGCTCTGAATACTGGTTTTCAGACACAAAGTAAATATTTTTTTAATATTATTGTATAGGATGTCATGTTATAGCTACTTTATATAAATTTTATTGCTTGATTGAAACATTATAATTATCCATTCCTTCAACTTACGTTGTATTTATAGGGCCAAACAGTTCTCCAGATTAATTTTTTACCTTTTTTTTATTAACTACAAGGGCTAATAATTAAAAATTGAAATAGAAGGCAATGAATGTCTACACAGACATCTAAATAATTAATTCATACTTCTAACATTTTTTCTCTGCTAAATTTTCCTTTTTGGTGCTACTGCATTCTCTGTTATACAGACAGTTACCCAGACATTTAAACCACGACTAGCACAACTTCTACTTTTCATCTGGTCATGATCATACAAATACTGAGGAGAGTCCTTTCCCTCATGGTCAAATTCTGTAGTACATCATAGGGGAAAAAAAAAAAAAAAAAAGAGGTGAGAGAGTGAGGTGGTGTCTCTACATGTTTCATTTGAACTTCTATAGCAGAAGATTGCAAGGGTGTAGCTCTGTTTGGCACCTTGCTCAGAGTTATCTTCAAGATGCTACATGGTAATGGGTCACACACGAAGACTGGCTGACCAACACTCAACAAGAATTGCATTGAACTGTATGTGCGATTTCAAATTCAGAAGCCACCAGATGTCGATAAAGAAATGGCAGTTCTTCCTAAATCCCATCAGATTGGCAGACTAAAACTCAGCATGCACTTTTCAACATACAAGCCCAAGGTCTGTACTACAATTGTATAGAGAAATTAATATATGCAAGGAAATGGCAGGATGCAGAGAGGAGAGAACATCTACTTTTTGCCAGTAAATATGATGTCAGCACAGGAGGAAGCATTTCTGTCCTCTCTGTCAAAGGATCTGTTCCAGACTTTCAGTAACAAAATTCACATTTGACACTTAAAAGATTATTTTTTGTATGACAAATA
This sequence comes from Calyptomena viridis, assembly GCA_013390005.1. NCBI lineage: Eukaryota > Metazoa > Chordata > Aves > Passeriformes > Eurylaimidae > Calyptomena > Calyptomena viridis. The sequence goes on from WEIV01025748.1 coordinate 50,187, forward strand.
AGTGTCTCCTTCCCAGCCTGTTATGACTCAAACCATGTAATACACAATGAAGGTTGGAGATGACATAGACCTACTAGGTCATCAACAGTGTTCTCCTTTGCCGACACAAGATTGCTCCCTGCAGGCTTCTAGGCCCTTCAATTTGCTTTGAAGAGTCTTCAGTAGTGGAGCCTTTGCCTCTTCTTCACAGACTGAAGTTACAGGAAGGAATTCTTAGCTGCTATGATAACATTTTATAGACTCTAAACTACATTTAGCTTGGTCCATTTGGAAAATGAGCTGCCCCTGCACTGTCCCTGCCCAGCACAGAGTGTAGGATCTCCAGCAGATGCTGTAATTCAGGTAAGCAAGAACCAACCACTCGGCTGTGAGCTCGAGAGTGTCATAGCAGAGCTCATTTGGATTGTACTTCCTCTGGGGTGTTTATTACTGTAATTACTATCTTCCAGCTTAACCTCTCCCCTTGACTCCCCAATTTTCATCTGTGGTCTTTACATTCAATTGTCTTGATTTATGCTCTATGCTGAAATTTCAACTTACTTTTTTAGATTAATTCATACTGGTTTGTTTTATTATCATAACATGTGGGATTCAAAATGGGGCATAAGGGCCTCTTAAGACCAAGAAAAGCATCTGGCTCCCCTTGAATAAACAAGCAGCCACTGTGAGGGAGATGAAGCCCCTGAGACTCATTCTTAACCAGAGTTTTAAATGGGTGTTTGTTTTCCATCTCAGCAGAAACAGAGATAACTTTTGGGTGAGACAAAGAGGCAGAGAATGTGGTCCTGTTACCTTATAAAAAATAGGAAAGGGATGTGCTGTTCTTTTGTTTACCCTAAGATAAGAGATCCATTATTAAATTCTACAACTGTGCCTCTGATACTTGCCATGGCTGGCAGGGGCTAGGACTGGCTATAACAATGTGCCCTCATCTTTCAGAATGAACTTGTCTTGACAGAAATACAAGTCAGTTTGGTTTTGCAGTTTTCTGGTTTGGTTTTGGTGGTTTTTATTTTCCTTCCTTAAAGCAAGGAGCATTAAGGCACAAACACAGATGTTTTTCAAATATACCTAGGAAAGGGTTTGTTATTATTTTGCTCAGGTATACAAGGCTCAGTATTTTGAACCTTGGCTGTTTATTCTTCCCCTTAAATAAATATAATTCTGCCTTGAAAAGAGCAGATGAAGTCAACTTGTTTAAATGTTTCTCATTTCCATGCAGCATATACAGTATGATAAGCAGTTAAAACTAAAAGTAATATTTGGTATGTCAACAACATCTCTTTTACTGCCAAATACTTCAAAGTCCAACACAACAAGAAAATTTAAATGGGTTCCAAGATGTAAATATGTTGGGACAAGGTCAAATAAGGTGGCAAATATTTGTGTGTACTGCACATTTCCACCTGATGAAAAACAAACGAGTGTGGATATTTATTTTTTTGTCAATGCAATAGTAAAGGGCAAATGTGGAAATCCATCCTATGCACAAATACTTCTAGCATTAAAAAAAAAATCAATGTTTCTTTAACCACTATTCCAAGGCTCCTTTACAGCTAGTTCAATACCTACTGATGTGCTGACCTACCCAATCTGGTGTCTTGTTCACCTCCAAAAAAGAAGGCAGGCAGGGGTATATGCAGTCTTTCATTCCTCAGATTCTGTGAAAGATCTGTGCCCCGTTAAAGTCCAGAATAGTAACAACGTGTTCAATAGCAGGGTGAATATTGATAAGATTTAAGAGAAACTTGTGTATACCAACACCACAATGTGAGGGATTGTATTATGAACATAAAAAGATCAGGCCATAAGTTGTTTTTAAAACATAGCAAAACCTCTTTATCTAAGATATCTAGTACAAGTGGAGGCATCCAACAAAGGAAACTGGTCAGCACCTGTTTGTGATCTGTGAGAGTTTCACGTAGTTATTCAGCAGACATAAAACAAAAGTCCGGATTTATGGCCCATTGGTAAAACTACACTGCAACAAGTAGAATTCTCTCCTGAGGTAGGACAAAGCTGAACCCCATAATCTTTGAAACACAATGGCCTCTACAATGGTAAATGCTTAATTTATAAACTTGTGGACAAAATATCAGTGAAATAATAATGTTCAGTATGCCTGCAGCCATACAGTCTCCAGCCATGATCCCATCAGGTCATGCAACTAAGCCAAGGGAGCTTAGGTCAGTGTTTGAATCAAACATCTCCAGAAGAGGAAAGTTTCAGAAGTGTTACTGTGATTCTCTTTATACGAGAGATCTTCGCTTCAAATCAAGTTCGATATTCACAGTAAGCTACACCTGAGTTAACTCTTCTTAAATTAATTAATCTTACTCAAGATACACAACGTGGCAAACTTTATAAAACTGTTATTAAAAATAAATTTTAAAATCAAAAGCCACAGAATTAGATTAGATTATTCAATTATTAGAGGAACTAATGTACCAGAAGAAAAAATTATTATTTTATGAGCTGCCAAATTCTGGTAACTATGGCTGCTGTGTTTACTCCCTTTCAGTTAACCAACTGAAATGAAAATTATCAGAACATTCAACATCAAGGTTTCATGCTAGATCAAATTCAAGTTAGAGTTAATATTCAGGTAGTAAATGAAGTCTGTTTTTCAAGGACAACAGACTTTCAGTAATGAGGCAGTATCTCTAAACAGAATGCTAAACAAAGTCAAAGATGTCTTTATGCAATTCTATGCAATCCTCACCACCATTTTATTGGTAAAAATTACACACTATATGTTATGCTAAGCTTTTCAATCTGTATCAAAGCAGACATGAAATAGCCCACTGATCAAGCTTTCTAACATGTTCCAATGAAAGCCAAATCAAATCACGGGGGCAGCTTATGGAGCTCTTTCCTAATGCCCCTCAGACAGTAACAACCACAGCAATCTGCTGAGCCCAGAACTCCCTGCTGCTGTGCATGTCCTGCCTGCTCCTTTCTGGAAGGCAGCAAGTAGTAACATCCATTTGCAGCTGGTAATACCTGCCAGGAGCAGAGAGGAGGCACACTGAAGCAGCTAGTTTTACACTTCCCCATCAAAAAGACACCCCCAAAGCCATAATTTTCTAGCATATAGGTAGCATTGCCACCAGCAGCTGCCCTCTCTAGAAATCTCTGCCATAGCACAGAGTGGGTTAGCAAGCTCGCCTTGTCTGGTCACAGCCCACAGCTCAAGCTAAACACAAAATCGCGTTTACTAATTGCCAAAGGAAGAAGAAGAGCACTCTCAATGTGCACATTCCCTCAATGTGCACAGACCGACGGAGGCAATTACATTTCATTTTCAAACATGGCATAAGATCACACATATTGAGAGAAACAAATTACAGGTAATTCTGATTTACTGTAGCCAATTTGTAAACCACAATCAGACTGTGCCCCCACAGCAAGCAACAGAATCAGACCCAGCTAAGCTGCATGTGTCACGATTAATCATTTAGCAAAAATTGATAATTCATTTCTCAGCAGAAGCTGTGATAAATATCGACAAGGCATCCAAGATACATTTATGTTATACAGTTTTACTTTAGCAGGAAAAAGAAACTGAGTTCTGTTTCATCATTCTGTTACTGTACCACTTGGACTCTAAACTGCTTCTGAATGACCAAAATACTATGTTCTTACTGCTGCTGCATAATGTTAAACACAAATCAACGCCTTTTATAATTTCATTTATAAGTTCATATATTCCATATATATTCCAATTTATAAGTCCATTAATGGTTGACTTCCCTGCATTTACAGAAGGATGAACAAAATAGTCCTGATACTACCCTGACAGGAGAGAGTTTTTGGTTTTTTTCAGTCTGTTTACAACTACCATCCTGCAGTAAGTGAAGTTTGAGGGTAGGAGGGCTCTGTAGAAGGACCTTGACAGGCTGGATAGGTTGGCAGATTCTAATAGGATGGGATTTAACAAGTCTAAGTGCCAGGTTCTTTACTTTGGCCACAACAACCCCCTGCGGCACTACAGGCTGGGGACAGAGTGGCTGGAGTGTGGCCAGGCAGAAAGGGACCTGGGGGTACTGGTAGACAGGAAACTTAACATGAGCCAGCAGTGTGCCCAGGTGGCCAAGAAGGCCAATGGCATCCTGGCTTCTATCAGGAATAGTGTGGCCAGCAGGACTAGGGAAGTTAACCTTCCCCTGTACTCAAAACTGGGGAGGCCGCACCTTGAGTGCTGTGTCCAGTTCTGGGCCCCTCAGTTTAAGAAAGATGTTGAGATGCTTGAACATGTCCAGAGAAAGGCAACAAGGATGGTGAAGGGACTGGAGCACAAGTCCTATGAGCAGCTGAGGGAGCTGGGGTTGTTTAGCCCACAGAAGAGGAGGCTCAGGGGAGACCTTATCGGTCTCTACAACTCCCTGAAAGGAGGTTGTAGCCAGGCAGGGGTTGGTCTCTTCTCGCAGACAACCAGTGACAGACAAGAGGACACAGTCTTAGGCTGTGGCAGGGGAGGTTTAGGTTGGATGTTAGGAAAAAATTTTTCACTGGAAGAGTGATTCACCATTGGAATGAGCTGCACAGTGAGGTGGTGGAGTCACCATCCCTGGAAGTGTTTAAAAAGAGACTGGATGAGGCACTTAGTGCCATGGTTTAGTGATGTGATGGTGTTAGGTTATAGATTGGTAATAGGTAAGGTAATAGGTTGGACTTGATGATCTCAAAGGTCTTTTCCAACCTTGTTAATTCTATGATTCTGTAATTCTGTGAAGTTGCAAGTACATTTGTCTGAAACTATGTAATGGCAGTTTCATTTAAAATAGTATATTTTTCTTAGATTCACTATTACTATTTTTAGTTGGAAGAGTCCTCCTCTGCAGAGGACAGAGAACTCTAATTTCAGTCAATACATGTGCACCATTTGAAATCAATATCTATAGAAGATACATTAACTTTCATTTGAAAAATGCCAGTAAATAGAGCCAATTATCAAATTAATTTTTCTTTTATATTCATGAAATAGGAATATTCATTGTCAATATAAGTAACCCATTAACTGAATGACTAGTAGCTGGAAAGATTTAATCTTTAGAGCATGAGAAATCTATAAAAGCTGCAAAGTCAACAATATATTGTCCACAGAAATTCATTATTTTAAGGAGACAGCTATTCCACAAACTAAGCAGCCTCCATACAAGCATCCCAGTTCACTTTATTAGTTAACTAAATTGTGCTTGAGATGTTTATGATGTCCCTAAACTTTATTCTAAAATGGGAGATAGAGTAATAAGCTACAAAAAATAATGACCTCTAGTTTTGAAATGGCCAATGTATGGTGCCTAAATTTCCTGAGGGGTGGGTGGCATCCCCTAAATTTAGATTATTAGTCTTGTTTTTCCAAGCATCTTGTGACAAAAATTTTGGACTGATGACAATAGTGCTGGTGACAGTAGCAAAGAGCCAGGACAGTAGCCAGGAGCTATAGCTGTTGTTACTCACCCTGTCAACAATACAGTCCTGAACCTACCAGCCAGGGTAGAAGCCACTCTCCAGTAGGACTTTCCTCCTTTCTCCAGTTTAGTTGAGTGGATCACAAATAATTTTTACCAACACTGAAGAGAGAGAAAGGAATGAGATTTTTCTTTTAGTTTCTATAAGTAATCAGCTGTCGAGTGCTACTGATACTGCTACACCAAATACAACTGAGCACCACTTACTCAGCATTATAAACGTGGTTCTCAAGGAAAACACGTCATATACGCTCACAGCTTTAAATAGTGGTAGAGCTCTCTTCACCATAAAAGAGTTGCAATGCTGCTTACTAGGGAAGCCTTTAGAGCAACTGAAGCATGAAGATTGGGCTCTTGCATCATAATGAGTTATTCTGTACCAGCAACAACAGCTAGATATGTAATCTGTGAACATGAGGACAAAGGGTGGGTAAGACAAACTCTCCTGCACACGGCTATCCCCCCATTCATTCTGGGAGCAGCCACTACTTCCAATTGCTCCTACCTGTGGTAAGAACTCAAATTCTTGAGTTACTAAGCAAGCACAGTTGCCTTTGAGTCCCCGAGCACAAAGGGTGCTTAGCACCCTGGAAAATAAAGACCTAGCTTGCATTTAACAAGTGCAGAGTCCCTTAAGTTCCTATTTGTTTTTAAGAAACCATAAAATCATAAGTAAAACATGGTAAAGAACATATCCTGTCCCTCCTCAGGTGCACCTAAATATGTAGCATGCGATCACACTTCAGTCATGTCCTGATTTTCACAGACACTAAGGAAATGCTACAGCTCAAGTCTGTAACACTGTACTAAAATCTCCAAAGATCACGGATATTTTGTATTGAAATCTGAGATACATGACAAGTTTATATCTTCTGAATTCACCATTATGATTATAACAATGTCCTATAAAGAACATTTCATTTTAATTTAGGCAGTCCTTTCTCAAAGTCTCCTTTGCAAACCACACAAAGAACACTATGATGCTAGAAACAGTCACAGGAAGTAAGTGGCTGATATCCCAGGTGAATGGCTGATACCAGTTTCTAAATAAATAGTCTTGTCTTCACACCTGGATCTAAGCAGTACTGTGGTGAATTAGAGTTGGAAACAAACATATTCATAAATAAAGAGAAAAAGAGGTGAAAGCTGATCACTATTGTCACCTTGGGGTTTTGACTGAACAGAAAAAGGCTCAAATTACATATAGTTACATATACAACAGCTTTACAAACACTGTACATTTTGTGACATCCCACCTTTAAGAAAAAAACAACTTTCCCATTTCACAGAGTCACATATCACAGAATATGCTGAGTTTGAAGAGACTCACAAAGATCATTAAGTCCAACTGCTGGCCCTGTGCAAGATCAGCCCCAAGAGTCAGTCACCTCATGTGCCTGAGATCGTCGTCAAACGCTTCTTGAGCTCTGTCAAGCTTGGTGCTGTGACCACTTCCCTGGGGAGCCTGTTCCAGCACCCAAACACCCTCTGGGTGAAGAAACTTTTTCTACTATCCAACCTAAACCTCCCCTGACACAACCTCAGGTCATTTCTTTGGGTCCTGTCACTGCTCACCACATAGAAAAGATCAGTGCCTGTTCCTCCTCTTCCCTCACAAGGAAGTTGTAACTGCAATGAGGTCTCCTCACAGTCTGCTCTTCTCCAGCTGAACAGAACAAGTGCCCTCAGCTGCTCCTTATACAGCTTCCCCTCAAGGTCCTTCACCATCTTCATTGCCCTCCTCTGGACATTCTCCAACAGCTTAATATCTTTCTTCTATTGTGGTGCCCAAAACTGCCACAATATTCAAGGTGACTGAATTTTAGTTCATGAGTAATCCAACTGCGTATTCACAGTTTTTTCCAAAAGATTCATGTAACTTGTGTTGCTTTGGGTTGTACTATGGATTTGGTCTCAGCAGAGAGCAGTAACTATTTTTCTGAGAAATGGTTATGGTATGGATTTAGTTGATGAGATACCACACAGTGCCAAGAAGTCATGACTTAATGAATAAATTTCATGTTTTGTCAAAAATCAACTAAATACAAAGACACTTTCCTGCTCTTGTTTTCCTGCAGTAACAGCTTTATGTAACTTGACTCTCATGCAGAGGAATTACATATTAAGATTTTTTACAAGAAATGCAAAACTTCACCAATCAAAACATTCAAAAGGAATACTTGGAGATCCTGCTGCAGTAGAACTGTTTGTCTTTATACGTAGAAGGTAGATAAAAACTGTTGAGACCCCTTCAATTCAGCTCTTACTAACATGCATTAAGGAAGAAAAACATGAGCAAAAAAAACACACTTCTCAGAAGTACCTAAAATTCCAATTCTGAAAGCATATGACAAATGCCTTGAAAGGAAAATGGGATATGATCTCCTTACTCTCTCACTGTAGAGGTAATTGAACATATCATGTGGAAAGAGGCATTGTAATAGCAATTATTAACTGTGTATTTTAAAACCTGTAAAAAATAACACAACAGCCTTATTCTATTTATGTCAAAGACAAATGTTTGAGCTAGTTTATGTTGTTTGACCCACTGTGACACACATATATTGATACAGATCATAGCAAAAGCCATATTAAGCCTGTGGGTATTATAGCTCACTTCTTGCTGCTTATAACCATCTTCGATAGAGCCAGAATTTTCTCTTTCTGAAAAGCATTGCACAAATAGCATGTACCTGTTTTACACAGAATTGGATAAGCAAGACAATTCTTTCCCATTAATTCCAGGAAGCATCATGTTCATTTTGTGAACCACAACTGCAGAAATACTGAAAATGCCAAAAGTATCATGACGTGAAACATACCCTTGAAGCACAATGGCCTATCTACGTATAAATTGTGCACATGCATCAAACAAAAGTTTTTATAAGAGTTAAGGCCTGAAAAATTCCACCTTCTACTTTTTTTATCTATATTGAAGACAACCAACTGAAGTGTGCCAGTGGTCCTGGTAGTGGTCAATACAAACAACACATAGATCATGCAGCACTGGAGTTTGGTAGCTGATTTGGCTCTCAGCAGTGCAAGACTCTCAGTGTTGGCTCAAATCCAGGACTGTAAGACCTGTCACAGGTCCTACTCAGCCCTCATTCTGGCTCCAGCAGCATCTCTGCCCCAGGATTTCTCCAAATACTGATTTTTGTTTACATTCACTGTAGAAAGAGAATCACCTTATAAGCTAAAGTTCTGTAATATTTGGGCCGATGCAGTCCTGGGGATAACTGAGGAAAATCTGAAAGAGAAGCTACAACCAAAAATTCCTTCAGTGCTTCATATTCCAGCTTTTTACCATTACTGATACCAGGTGCCTTACAATCTAACAGCCACAGCAAATAATGTGTATGTGATCATTCACAGAGTTATAGTGTTTTAAGAGAATACACTCATATATGCATTACATTATCTTCTTGCAAATGTTTTGGGTGCGGCTTTTTTGCCTAATAGAATGATTTTGGTATAATTCATTATATGGGGGACCCACACATGTTAAGTTTACTGTGTCCTGCTGTGAATGTACAGCTGAGCCCTGGTAACTAACCATCTGAAAGCGCTTTGAAGTGTGAAATAATACATAGTGTTGTCTATTATATTCCAGATAGCTTCTCAAGAAGGGACCATATTGTAGACCAACATGTTTTATCTTGCAGTTGTTAAGAGAACACACATAGCTCCTGCTGCTTAGCTGGCACATAGCAATTTGTGGAGATGAGGTATCTTGGAATTATTGACACACTATAACTTTTCTCTGTAAATGTACTTGCTTGCTAAATGTTATCAGATCTCTACTTTGAGAAATTTTACTCCATTACTGAATTTGAAAGACATTACTCTTTGTGCACAATTAATCGCTTTCTGAGTGCAAGTTCCACAGGTTGTTCAGCTTTAAAGAAATGCTCTCCTCTCAAATCCAAAAAGTCTGCAATGGAGGACCAAACACACATCTAATGAAGGCCTTTCTTAAGAAAAAAGCTGAAATAACAGTCCTTTCTATCCACAAAAATACAAGTATCAGGATCAAGCTCTCTCAGCAGACACGTCCCTTGGTAATGAGTTCACGAGCTGGCCTTTAACGTCTGCATTTATTTTCAGTACCTTAAGTGACTCCTTTCCTAGAGGCTGACAGACTGTAGACTCACAAGACAAAAATTGGCAGTGAAAATATCCATAACTTTTGCCAACCAAATCTCTCATCTACTACACACTACTCCTGACTTCTTCTTGCTAAATTGCTCTGCAGAGTCTTCCAGCCAGCAGTGACTCCTTCCCATTGCTTCATTGAATCAATGCGGCCATAAAAAGAATAAAGGTTACAGCTACATTGACTGCAGTGATAAAAAGATTCACGTCTTTACTCAACCATGCTAATGAGTCTAAGCAGGGTTTTAGAGCAATAAAAGCCATTTGTAATGACTAAAAACACCCCAACTGTTTTTACTCCCTGCACTATTTCTATAAATGCCAGATAACCAGAACTTCATACAAGATTTCACACTCAAGGAGACAAATGCAAGAAAGCTAACATGAAAGGGCTGTAGCATCGCTCTTTGCTAGTGACTCTCCTTAATGCAGTGTACAGCATAGCATTTTGGCCAGGGCCTGCCAAAATTTAAATGGTAAATAGTGAAAGCACATCTATGTGAATAAAATTGTTACATAGAAGTTGCAATTCAGTCAGTGTCTTCTAAGGCTGGATGAAGATTTTTTATTATGGGCAGCCCTAAAATTAACATCTAAGAGTCTGATTTGTGTTCTCCCTGATTCATTGAACCTTTGACTTAGAAACAGGGGTGAATTTAATTTTTTAAACCATTTTAAAAAAATCTTTACATTTTACACAGTCAGTTTCTAGTGCAGTGTTGCTGCAAATCATTCAGGATTGCTGTATAGGTTCAGCTTTACTCCATGAAAAAGAAAGAAAAAGAGTTAGAATAGGGTGTTTTGACCCTTTATGGTTGGTACATTCTCAGTTATTTATGGAGAAATTTCAGATCTGCTGTATCAATATTCTGACAGTGTTCTCACATACAATGTCCCTTTCCTTGACTATGACAAGCACTGTGCAACAAAGTACGGGATTAGAAAAAAGTTAAAAATAAAAATCAGGAACAGCACAATCCTTTCGTTTTACTATTTAAATAAAAGTGGTTTTCCTAACTATATCCAAGAAGAATAGCAGACCCCCCAAACAAATACATATTAGGTTGCAGTTCTCTAGGAAATAACTCCCTTTACTCCTGCAGAAACATACCAAGTACACTGCTTTTGACTTTTAAGCTTGCTAGTCACTAACCATCAAATTTTGAAAATGCTGACTTCTGAGGTGAGGGCTCATAACCTTGTTGACTGCGTTTGAACCTGTGCTTACACTTTTCTGAATCCATCACCTTGTTTACATTGGCCATTGGCTTTTCACCTGTCTCCACAATTTGCTTTCTCAGCTATGAGGGGCAGTTAACTCTACAAGAATACCAAATGCTGAGTTATCTCTATTTCACAAACCATTCAGAAAGAAAAAAGCATGATATATACCTTGTAGTTAAGAAACCTGTGGCAGAGGTTAAGGACAAACTTTTCAAAGCGTGCTCTCCTTGTTCTGGGATGCCAAGAGACAAGAGCAAGCAGTTCTGCCCATTCAAATGAGTAATGCCTGTAGTTGAAATTACAAGTTCTCAGTCACCTTGCATTAGGTTCACAAAAACAGAGGTGCAAAACGAGAGATTATAAACACTATACACTTTACTTTTTCTCTCAGATTTAACAAGGGTACTCAGATGCAAGTCAAGAATGGAAACCAGATTCTCAGATGTTCATTTCTATGTCTTTTTTACACCAAACCATTAGGCCAACAAAGGCAAAAAGCATCCACAGAAGTGCCCACAGCAGAATGTAAAACTTACATAAAGAATTTATTTTAGTTCCTTTGCAAAGCTGCTGGATACAGGCAATGTGAAACACACGGCTACGCTGCTTCCTCCTGTGCCACCTGGTGACACTGCCCGGCAGGAGAGGTGGCAACACTGGGCAAAACCCCCGAGAGCTGCTCTAACTTTTGCTAAGACCCAGTAAACCCTTCTGCCAGACTAAAGCTTTTCAGAGTATGTGATTGCACCTTCCTTCTGACATTTAACTTCATAGGAGCATATATCTCAAGACCATAACTCCACCCTCTTGCATTTTTCCATTTCAGGCAAAAACCATGTTACAATAAAAATGCAAACCTGATTCCCTCATCCTTCTGTCTCTGCTCCACCTCAATGGGTAACTGAAAATAAAAGTCAAGTGACATGGTTATAAATTTTCTCCTTTACTTTGCACAGCTTAAAATCCTTCAGAAATTTCCTATTTTCCTTTTTCTCCACTATTTTAGCCATACTGCTGTTTGCATGCCAGATGGGTTTTCCCCAAGCTCTCACACCACTAAGAAAACTGCAGCATTTTCTGTAATTTATCACTGTACTAAAATATAATAAGTGAACCATACATAGATAAAATGAATTATAGGTATGCTTCCCATACATTCTGTACATCATGCTAAGCAAAAGCTGTGTTGTGTTAACTGTCAAACTGAGAAATAGCTGACATTTATTATTTTAATTGTTTACCTTGCTGAAATATGCTTCTATGAGAAGCTATGACTTTTATTAAATTTTCACTACAGCATTATTTTTACAAATTGAGAGGCAAAAGCTAATATTCAAAACTGCTTTGCCCTACAAGGTCACTGCCAACAGCTTAAATGCACGTGTCAAGGAGACATCTGCTTCAGAGATACCACTCTATGTTAAATGTGCATTATTTAAAAAAATTAAGATACTTTTCATTAAAAAAACGCTTATTCAGTAATTATGTAGCTTTTAACTAGTGTTTAGTAGTAAAGATTTTTATCCCCTGTGGACTGTTTTAATATTTCGTAACAGCCACCCTGAATTAGACTTCAGCATTTGTTTTAGAAATCACAGTAAAGTATATCCATGGATGAATTCAGACAGACAAACTGTCACTGATCTAAATCATTATAGAATTACACAGCAAGTTTATATGTTTTCTTTGCCCAAATGTTTTGAGATCAATGATGAGACCAGAAAATTTCTCATTTCTCTTTTCTATGAAAAGAACAATATTTTTTTCAGCTAATCTTTTTTTTTTTTTCCATTTCAAATCAATGCAACTATACTCTGCAAAAGAGAAAAATTCTTGGTACAGTGACCCAGTGTTTTTCTGGATGTAGTTCTTAAGTTACCAGTTACCCAGGCTGTAGAGTCACTGATTTCAAAAGACCTTCATGTGTAAAGAAGACACAATGTTCTGGAGAGACAGACCTTTTCATCTAATTCTTCATCTACTTTAAGACTGTAAAATAAGATACTGTTAAAAACAGTAATTTTTTTTTTTGCATCAGTGTTTGAAGATCAATACGTCAATTGATTTCTATGAATTATATTTCACTTTATTTTTTTGAGGTCTAGCCTTACAATGAATAAAATTGTGCTCTCAGAATTGATCTGTTGTTTCATATTAGTAAAGAGATTCCCATTGACTTCAAGCTCAGCGCTAGAAATAACAAGCCCGAATGTTTATGACTTCATAGTGTAACTGCAGGGAGATAACAGCTCATTCTGCCTCCACTCTCAAGTGATTAAAAGTTCCATTGTCAAAATTAAAATAGGCCTGGGATTTTTCTTTATTTGTTGTAATATACGTATTATGATTTGAATTTTAGAAGGTCAAAAGCTCTGCTCATGTACACAGATTTATTTTTTTTTTTTTTGAGGAGAGGAGGGGTTTGGCGGTTTTTTTCTGCTCAGAATTGTAGTAGTAAAGTTGTTGTATCCAACTTTGGTCTTAAGGATCCAAGTACAGCACAGGTTATGGAAAGAAAGAAAGTAATGGAAAAATGGACAGGTTTAGGGCTAAAAACCCTTCATTGAAGCAAATATACATTCCATAAAAGCAACTTTCAAAATCTTCTAAGTAACAAAGTACCCAGTTTCATAATGCACCTTTCACTATACAATATTTTGCAGCAGGTATTACCTAGTTCCCATTTCTGGGGGAATTTCGAGTTTAAGGAACAAACTAGATGCTGCAAATTGCCTGAGCAACCTGTAACTGCATGGCCCTGCACAGTTCCTGCAGCACCCCCACTGCACACACTCGTGGATGAAATGCACTGGTGACAGGTCTGAGTTTGGTTCTGCAGGACTCAGCTCTACTGTCCCACCTCGGGCCTGAACCTGCTGCAGGTGAAGTGAGGATTTGCTGAGCCTGAGGCTGGAACCTCCTGCTGCTGCTGCTTTCATCTTTTATTTGTTAACTGCCTGATGCCACCTGTCTACCTCACATCATACAGCAATGATACATCATACATCCCACATCTGGGACCTCACCATCTCCACCACATAGAAAACTGGAAATACATGGCTCTACTGGTGTGTTTATATCTCCACTGATATAGGAGGATGACACTTTCTTGTGGAACTGAAGGAGCAGAAAAACACTTCTATCACCACTAAAACAGAACAACTTTTAATTCCAATATCTCTGGAAAGGTAGAGAGATCAGGTTTGCAGTAAATTCAGAGAAGTCAACAGCTAAATTACATACACTCCATGGACAATCGAGCCATAGGATTTCCTTCCTGACAAAACTGCATGACAGTTTTTTAATTCCTCATTACAACCTTATTTATCAAATGTTGCATGTCAGCAATGCAAAGCAGGATCTTCAGAAGAAAGCAGGATCAAGACTAAAGACCTGCTGAGTCCCAGCAAATCGTCTGTAACTGACCTCATCTCCATAAAACTGTGGTGCACCAAAGGAAGGTTAAGGCAGCCTTGTTACAGTGCCCAGCTCAAAGCCTTTGAAAGAACAACAGTAGAATTCACTTTTCTAATTAGTTCTTGTAATCTATGTTCTACTATTTTCCACAAATATCACATATTACAATTTAAATTAATCCATGAATTTTTTACAAGAGTAAGTCAGAATTTTTTTATATTAACAATGTAAAATGAAGTTTCATTTAAACTTCTATGTCACATTAAAATATTATGCCAACTTACATGGAAACACTGTATTCCTACCTATATTCATATACAGTGTTAACAAAATGGAAATTATAAAGATAAAATGAAAATTTCAGTGACTTGTATCAACAATAGATATAAATTTGGAATCTAGGAGAGGGTTTAAATAAATAAGGGGAATAAAAGAAGTTTATAATGCAGGGAAACCATTACTTCAGTCTTTTAACTTTGGACAGTGAACAAGAATATATATATTTATTGTCCATTAACATCTGCCAACAACAAAACAAGAATATATGAGGAAGTTTTATAAGGTATATAAAGATATTTATTGAAGCTGTGCCATTTTTTGTCTTTTGGAAGCCCATTTTCAGTTCCTATTAGTTCATGAAAATTCAAATTATGCATGATTGCTTAGTGACAATCCCAAATACTGGGAAATAAATACTAAAAACCAGGGCTAAAGGAAAACATAAGTCTAATAGAAAACAATTGTGACATTTTGTTTTAACTGCCTTTTTTTTTTTTATAATTGCTATGTACTTTCCAATAGGATAAAAGGCTGTATACAACATATAACCTTTTTAGTAGATAAATACAGTCCTTTTAAACTTTTCTAAGAGACAACAGAGTGGTAAAACAGCACATATATAGATACAAAGTGGATGCTTGTGAGATAATATTCAAACTGAATTCAGGAAAACAAGCAGCACATGAATGGTTAATCACATGTATTTTTAAAGAAAAAATATTTACTGGTTTTGTTTTCTCCACTTCTATCATCAATAATGCAACTCTGCTTTGTTTACATATTCCTTACAAGTCACCTGGGCTTTATTCTCCTTCTCGTCTCCTCTCCACTCTACATTTCTAAGCTCATTTGTTTTGGAAAAAAAAACAACACATAATATTAGGATCTTTTATGGCTGAGAACTATTAGGATGAAATGCAACAGATATTAAACATGGGATAGTTGTTAAAAATCTGCTAACACAAGTGAAATCCAAAGAAAACTACAGTGTGTGAGAAGCATATAAAATTTCTCTACGCATGTCCTTCAAAAAAGTTTAATACATAGTCAGGTCACATTATTGCACATCAAATTCTCCAGGTCTCTAGCTGCCAGTAGCAATTATCTGTAAGAGAACATATTTTCCCTCGTGACTAGCTATCGGGAATTTTTGACTATACCTAAGCATAGCCTTGAGCAAAACTCCTACAGGGCACATTTGGAATAAAGTATTTCATTTGGATGAAATATTAAGGTTTCCGTGCAGTATGTCTATCTATATATTCATGCATCTGTTTCAACATATTGATCTGTTTATCTGTTTACTTTAATTACATGAAATAGTTGTGTTAAAATGTAAATACTTCTGGATCTATCTACATTTCTGCACAGAGTTTTAAGAAGCAGAGGTTTCTGTTTCCTGAGGCTGCTGTCTGTAACAACACATCCTTGCCAATGGCTCCCACCAGCCGCCCCAGCCCCGCAGGGCTCGGCTGCAGCCCCCACCCATCCAACCCCTCCCTCTGCACGAGCCGCTGGGAACGGGACAAGCCCGTGTGACTGACGATGGGATGGGGAAGGGTGGAGTCTGTAAGGAAAAGGAGCAAATTCCATCACAGCAGAGGGAATATAAAGTCGTAATTGATTATCTTTAAAAATGTATGAGGCAATCCAGCTTGCAAGAGGATTTTAAACAGTGCCTGCTGTGATGGTTTACAAACGTCTTCATGCCAGAGAGTCAAGTTTGCTACCACGGGTTTTCAAACAAGTTTCCCGTTTCAAAGTGCTACAGATGGACAGGAAAGGAAAACTTGGATGATAATTGTTCATCTCACAGCGTACAACAACCACTGAACTCTGCTAATAAGAAACACAATGCAAACAAGTAGTAAAACTAGTAATGTATGAGATTAATTTAATTTCTATTCTGTGAACACAGGTACAACCACTTGCTTTCAAATGAAATTATGTTGGTATCATTTTGATATGGACTGGGTGTCAACAGTACATTAAATATAACAACCATTACTTGGTCTCACACTACACCCTCTTAAACCCACAATGGTCTTTCCATTGATTTATAGGTAGTCAGATCAAATCCTTTACATTTATGCATTATGCATGTGTATTTATTGCATAAGCATTTAAATGTATGTCAATATAATGGTAAAAATTAACAGATTATTATTCAAACACACAGAGAGAGAAAACTGTATCAGGAGGTCAGGGATTTAAAAAAATTCCAGCAGCAATAGACAATCACTAATTGTCATCAACACAGTAGCTTGAATAAATACAAGAGCAAGCATAGCAAAGACTCTAAAAGCTTTGACATGCACTTCTATTACTGCAAAAGAAAACAACATTACAGCTTTGACAAATGAATATTCTGTGAGTCTTTACAGACCTGGCAGAAAAAGAGTTGATACTTTCTAGTTTTCAAATGACCACGAATATATGAAAAAGCAAAATAACATAAATTCTCATCTCTTCTCTTAATAATACACTCACAGTCTTAAATGGTATTCTTCCTTCCTGGATTTTTCCAAATCTATCCTGTTTATGTGATTGGATTTCTGTCCCATCTTTCCACATATTAGAGCTAATTGGTACCCCTTGATGAGAAACAGTCCACCAATGCAAAAAGCAGTTGGATAAGATCTACATTAACAAATGTAGTTCATTTAATATCATTTGTACTGCTGCATTATTAATAATACATAATTACCCTGTGCAGGCTGCAAAGGGGAAGAATAAAATCATTCATTAATTTCTTGGCCTTTACAGGAGTGGTATATTTGCCAGGGGACAAAAAAAGTATTGAACTTACAGAATGTCATTCATCAGTTTTGCATGTCACACTAAAATATTAACTTCCTTTGTGTTGAAAGTACTGCTTTATTTAAACAAGATCCTTACACTAGCCTGAGATCTGATGTGCCATACCACCACTGGAACCCTCAGTTGTTATTCTGAAAGCAACTGAACAAAGCAGCAGGACAGCAGACTATCTCAAAGCTGAGATTTCCAGACAGCTATCGAGGGTTGTTTTCAATGCATACAAATTTCAGACCAAAACCCATACAGAATTTCCCATTATCTACACCTGGCTATATTTGTTGTACAATCTATTACTTATCTGATAATTAATATTTTCTCATTTACATGTGTAAGTTACTCCAGAATTTGAACACTGCAGGAAGCAAATATAAACCTGCTTTAATTTTATCCACACTCTTCAGTCCAAGTCAGCACAGTAACACTTTACACCAGTTACAGAGCAATGTAAGCCTGCTATATTGCAGGCTAAAAGTACCTTTTAGGATATAAGATAAATTCATCCAACCATGAGTTCGAATCTGTTGTTCTCACTGCAGTAATAGTTTCAGTGTTTTTATACATGTTTTGCCTGAAGAACCAGCATTTTGGGAGTTTTGACCCCTGCAGTAACATAATCAGACAAACTGAGCTATTCTGCATAACGACTTTTTGTAGAACTGTCATGTTCTCTAAAAAGAGAGAGGGCAAGCATGTTAAAACCCACAACTACGTTTCTTTGTTTTTCCTGGAAGCAGGAGTCTGATTGTCTACTAGTGCTGTGAGTAATGCACATGCCCACATTTATTAGAGCAGGAAGGGTCTCTAAAGCAGTTTCCCATTACAAGGAGTGGAAGACATGCAGGGACATAAAGCATCCAACTTTTTTTTCAAGAAGATTTTGGATGACAATTGGACTTGCTTTCAGAAATGCTTAGCTAACCTGTAACAGTACCTTGGAAATTTGGGGGAGTTCTCCTAGTACTTTCTACAATAGATTGTTATTTAAAGACAATTCAGCTGTGTCAAAGTACTCCTCTCTAGGATAGCAAGTTCATATTTAGAAAGGGATACAAGACTGGCTGTACTGCCAGAGCTGCCAGATGGGAAGGGCAGTCTCCAGGTTTGGGCACAAGCAGGATCTACCAGCTCTCCTATGTTCATCTCAGGAACATAAATGAAAATACCCAAAATTACCAGTTAATCAAAACACATTGGTATGCTAGTACTGAAATAACTAATGTTTGCTCATCTAAATGTAAGAGGTGAGAGGACCTTGAAATAAAGACATAGAAAAATGTGAGAATAGAAAAATTATTTTTAAAAAAATTTTTTAAAAAGTCATGTATGTGAAGGGCAAAAATATTAGTTATAAAACAATACCCTCTTAAAAAAATCAAGAAATAGAAAAGTAAAATGAATGCATCAGACAGAAATTTGGGAATTTCTGGAAATTTCCAGGTACAAGAAAGACTGAGTAATGCGCTGAGTCCAGGAGGTAGAGCTGAGCTCATCTTGAAGACAGAAGTAAAAAGCTTGCTTTATGTGAACTGAATTAACATACCTGCATGACAGAGCATGTGAGAAAGGGCTCAGCTCAATTAAAGATTATCAGCAGGTAAAAAAACAGAGGGCAGTGAATTAGCTGCTTGTCCCCCTCAGCTAATCACAGAACAGAACAGGCAGCATTGAGTCTGCACTCTTGTAATTGAGGGGATAATCTGCATTCAAGTTCTTAAATGTTACAGATTATTTAGTGGAATACTTAGAAACTCCCTGCCAACCAAAACATTATAGTGAAACTGCTTTTTAAAGGAATGACCTAACAGTGGACACAAGGTCACCTGAAACAGTTTCTATCATTGGGCACAAGCCTGAGGGAAAAAAAACCACTAATACTTATTATAGCAGAAGGATGTGTGGGTGTCTTGCTTTACAGTGAGAAGTAAGGATACTGTCCTCAGGTCCCCAGTCAGAAATAAGACATGTAGGAGCAAAAACCATATTGGGCAACAAGGACTCAGATCCATCTGGACCCAGCAAAAGTTACACAACTGAAATTATACTGCTTAGAGACAAAATTAGAATCAAGAGCCTTCTGTATGACACTGCTAAGGTGGGAAAATGAACCCACTTCCTGGAGGCAATGCAGATCCCTGAGCCACCTGCATCCTTTTCAAGTCTCCTCCATCACCTCCCTTGAAAAAAACAAAGCCAAAAAGCTCACTTGCCTAATAGTGATATCAGCAACACAACTGTGCAAGAAAATAGAAAATCATTTTAAAGGACCTAAAGATATACTTTCAAAAGATGAAATGCAGCAGAGCAGAGTAATAGAGACTGACTCAAAGTTTGGAGTATAAAATTCACTCCAAAAAATCTGAAGTGTCTGACTTCAAATTTTTTTGTTGATTCTCAAGCTACTTATTTTCATTCTACGAAGTGTGAGCAATCGTAAAGGCTTTGATTGACTATGAAGTGTTTTAAAGAAAATAATTAACATATGATTAAACAGGATTTCTAGGATTGCTAAGATTACTGTGTAATATTTTGTAATGGTCATTTATTTTTTTCTAAGAATTATAATATTAAGACATGTTCCTCAACTGTTTTTTCACACAAAGCTACACTGATATATGTGTGTCTATAGCTCCACTTTAAATTAATGAAACAATAGGGTCCTAAACCTCCAAATTAAAGATACCCTATATGCAAAGCCTACAAATTCTGAATTATTTGAATGCCATTATCTCACCAATATAAGAAATGGAAAAGTTATATTTTCTTAAATAATGTAGGAAAGAGTGATGTGTGTTTCAGCCTTAATTTTGAGAAGTCACAAAATGTCATTGAATCCCAAGTATTTCCTTAAAATTTATTAAATTGAATACACTATAAATGTTCAATATAAATATTATATATTTAAATATATAGTACTTCTATACTTCTATAGAAATAACGCAATTCTAGAAGACCAGAACAGACTCCTAATCCATTTTAAGTCATACTACACAGCCAAATTCAAGGTTAACAGCAAGTTTATCCTAAATAGTGTTTTTTGCCAAGTCCCAGTTTCCCTGCATTCACTACAGGATGCCACACTGAAGATATATCACAGTATAAAAGAGATAGCAACAAATAGAAAAAGCTAGAAAACAAGACAGCTACCATAAAATGAAGGAAAACCCACAGACAACAATAGACATTAATTTGTCAATCAGTCCACATGCTTTCAATATAACTGCCCCATAACTAATCCATCAGGATTCACCATTTCAAGAAAATGCTTTGAGAAGAGAAGCCAGACAGTACCATCACCAATGTAAGTTGCTCACAGCAACCAGAGCTTCCAGGCAGCAGAGATTCTTTTTCCTCTCTGGGAAAACAAATGAACAAACAACAACAACAACAATAAAAACCTCTAACACAGCTAGGTATTCCTCCCCACATTCTTTGAAGTGTTAGAGACCTATATTCAGCTCGAGTCGCTTGCTGTAAATGATGATCACAAATTCTTAGACAGAGGAAACTGTTAGGTATAAATATAAAGAAGCAGAATGTATCCTATTCTTATCTACTTGCTTAAATATTCTAGAATATTCAAAGGATAAAAGTTTGAAATTATTATCTACACCCTAATGATCAGAGATGCTTTAGAAGAAATTCAGAGCAAGAAAAAAGAAGTATTCTCCGGGAGCATTCTCGATCTCCCTTACTCAAGAAAAGATGGAAAGTCAGAAGACATTCAGCAATTTGACACTCTCTCACTCTGCCCATCCTGGTCTGTGCTGAATGGCTTGTGGGTCTTTTAAAGATTTCTACAAACTTTAGATTCAGACAGATTATGTGCAACTGAGGAACACAGATCACATTGCAGCTTATGATTCAGGAGCTCATGAAGAATGGGGATGTCTTTTTCTACAAATTATATACTAACACCCAGGGCTTGACACAGGCAGCTCTAATAAATAAATATTGAACATCAGCTCCATTACATGAGTAACGTCTTTTTCACACCTTGACTTCAGGTAAGGTGAGCATTGGCTTCCATCCCATCTCGCTGCTCGGCCTTTCTTTTTATGTCAAAAGACACAGAGAGCCCCCAGCCATTGCTAGCACATCTATATTGATCGGATCTTGGGGGATCTGTGCAGTCCTCCCAGCCCTGTGTGCTAAGGAACGACTCTCCACTAAACAAGTATAATTTGTTTCCTTCATTGCAACTACTGTTAGCAATGTACAGCAGCAGAAACACACTGCTGAAGACACTGCAGGGAGTAATGTAGCAAAACGTCTTACATGGATGTGGATAGTATGGATTTGCTGAACCACAGAGTTGGTCTCTCAGCTATCATCTATAAACCCCTGTAACAAGTTTCTTCATTCTCCCTTCACTGAGATACAACTAATTCCTGAATTTGTTGACTGAAAATGCTTTACACCTGAGTTTTTGTTTTTCTAAAAGCAGTCAGAAGAAAAACAATGCAAGGGATAAACCTGCTTTAGATGAAATTAAGTCCCCTAGCACATACTGCAAAGCATTCACACCATGCACTCAATGCTTTTGTACATTTGGTCATGTTTTTTAATTTGTGCATTAGTCAACTGGGATAACAGTATTTTAATGTCCTTGAAGTGAAAACGTTTTTTACTCAGGATTTTTAAAGCTGTCACATATCTGAAACAGAAATGAGCCTTGCTCAATCCCTTCCCTTCCTCCCCACCAAACTCAGGGCAGTGCTTTGTGCTCCTCCTCTCCTGACTCCTCAGCACCTGAGAGCAGCCAGTGCCCGCTGGCTACAGCTTCAGATCCGGGGCTTCTAATTACACCCTATTAAATTACAGTATCATTTCAACAGGCAGACTATTACATGGAAGTATTTTAAATGTAGGAATTTTTTTTTCTAAAGAAGAAGGGCAAAAATTCTCTAAAGTTTGCACGCAAAATTAAAATATTTCAACAACTGAAGCATAGCAATGCAATATTAAGTCTAATATTGGTGATATTTCAAGAATCTTGTTAAAAACTAGGGAGCAGGCTTTATTTGAACTTTGTTGCCCTTATATTAGATTTCTTTCTTAGAATTAATTTATTTAGAATTAATTTATTATGTAGTTCTCATTATGTTTTTATTGCACTCATGGAATAGCAGAGCATCATCTAACTAATGTAACACCTGTAAATTCCCATGGCTGCTAATGAAAGACAGTGTAGACTACCAGATAATTTTCTAATTCATATTTCAAAGGTTGTGAGTTCAAATACTATTAAGGTACTTACTAATGTTTCTATTAACTCTTTTCCATCTCTGAAGTTATAGTTTTAATTAATACTTTAATTTTGTATAAAGAAGGAAAACACATCTGCTCCAAAATGTCACACAAAGAGGGGACAAGGAAGGAGAACACAAACTTTGTAAGAGGACAGTTCAAATGTAATGCCTGTGCTTTTCAAAGTGATGCCATTCTTGGAATTAGAAGCAAAAAATAATGAACTACACATCTTGAATTCTTACAGAAATAGCAAAAATCTATAATATTTTTCTGTATAGTGCTACTGCATTGACTGAAGCCTTGGCTTCCACTCCTATCTTTCTAACTTTTCTTTACAACATTTATCATTTAATCTCCTACTACCTCAGTTTATTCATGTGTACAATGGATGCAATACTTTCTGACCTCCTAGTTAAGTAATCCTTAATCCTTAGAACGTCCATAACTATTTCCATTAGAATTTTAAAGCTAATAGATTAAATGCATGTTCAATGGGATTTTGTCAAATTTAATTCATTAGTTATGAGTGTCTTAATGGAACAGCTCTAGATGTTCAAAGGATTAATTATAGCTAAAAAACAAGCACTTAGAAAACTATTTAGTTATATCAAAAAAGAATATATAACTGGAAATAACCCTGCCCAAAGAGACCCGGAGCTAAGTACCCTCTAATATTGCCCTTGACTGACATAACTTTAAATTCAGCAGCATTCTGGAACAATGCTCTAATTTATGCTGCTACAGATCTACATCTGCTATCAGAAATAATTATGCAAAAGGTTTGAGGCTTTTTTTTTAAATATATTGTTTTGCATTTTAGATAACATCTGAGAAACTGTATTTCATGCAGCCATTAAAGAAAATAATTTGAGTGGCTTACAAATATACAATACTTGATTGGCAACCAGTACATAAGATTCCCTTCTCATTTCTTGAGTGGTAATTACTTTTTTCAAAAACAAGTCATTTTCTCAGAGTAACATCCCATTCTCAGCCTGTATTTTCAGAAAAACATCCCCTGTATTTTCAGTTTACAAGTATTCACTGTACTCTTACACTGACGTCCAAGTCATAAGGCTAAAAAAGTTTAGTTTAGTTTGATTTGCTCCTCAGTCTCTTCTAACTGAACCTATAGTATGTATTTCCAATTAATGCACAACATTATATTGAAATTTAAAAAAATTCATTCATAGCCACAAATCTATACTTATTGTTTACCTATGTTAAAAAACCCATGAAAAAAATCCACAAGCAACACGCTTGAATTTTTGAGCCAATCCGAATCATCACTTTAATTTTTTGAGAAAAAGTGAATATATATATACCTTAGAAACACCTTTCCGATAATTTAAAATGAAGCTTGTTCTCTCTTTTGGCTTTCTCCAAATCAGTGCAAAACTGCTCAGACACATTAGGGTCCAGTTCTGAGACAAAAATACCTATTTTTCCCACATATACTCTGATAGCATGAGTCACCAAAAATCCCAAGGTGTGTTGTCTCTGGCGGAAAGGCTTGTGAGCAGTACACCATAACTGACAGCATGTTCACGTCCTGATTCACAGGAGTCACTGCACAAGGTCAGAAACTCTTTGACCAACTTATTGCATTAATTTGAGCCCTGCTTTACAGTGTGCCTCACGTTTGGGCCACATTTATACCCTTAGCCCAATGACAGACACAGACTCTAACTTTCCTGATAACTTGCTTCCAAAAAGACTGACTGACAAGTTCCTCTTTGTTCTTTTTCTGGGGAAAAAAAAGTATTTATATATATCTCTGAGGGTCATGCTCTTGGTATTTTCAGAGCTCTAAAAACTCTAGGGACGCAAGGGAGACAGAGCTGACTTCTTACTGTTGATCACAAACTTCATCACAAGGAGAAAGAAGATTGAGACCTTGGTGTAAACTGTCAAGATTTATAACAAGGGGGGCTGTCTTCAAAAGAAGCTGTGTATAAATAAAATTCCAAATAACAGGCTCTTCAAACAGGGCTTTAGACTCACAGAGCATGGGCTGAGGAGCCCCATCAATAGTATTTCTGCAACAACAACCTGCCAAAAAAACTAGGGAGGCTCTGAGAAATGAGTGAACAGGGAATGGGAGAAAGTGTTTATTTATCCATATGGTAACAACATTCAGACAGCTCCTAGTAGCATGCAAGATGTAGTAATGTATTTGAGAGGAAATAATTTTAAAATATATTGTCTCCAAATTCTTATGATTCATACTAGCTTATACAATCCTTTGGGCCAAATACCACCGTCCCTCCTCAGCTCTCATTCAATGAAAACCTGCTCAAAATCAATATGAGTTTGCTTATATAAGGAAAAAGTAAAAACTAAGAACAAAATAGGGCTATGATTCATGGTACACATGAAAATTATTTTGGTTGCTCATATATGCAGACTATACATCATAATAAAAAGATGCTGTACCACTGACAACCTAGTTTTCAAAATGTGTACACATTTATTAATGGAACTGAACACAAACTCCAGTACACAAGCAAAGCCAAAGTGTATCAGCTGGCTGACAGTTTTCACTTCTCAATGTGCTGGTATCTTCTGGTAAGTGTTCAGAAACTGTCAGTCCCCTATACTGCACAAGTTTTCTTGTGCACACAATTATGTATCAGTATTTGAAGAAAAGACTATATGCGATTAGGATGGGAAAAATTCTACTTTCATATGGTGCCTCTGCATAAAAATAAATCCTATCAATTTTTTTATTTTACCTTCTAATAACACAATCTGAGATTTATTTTGGAAGATTTGAGTACCTCAGAATAATTCATCTCTCACAAAAAACATTACCATGACAAATATTTAGCTATTATGCAGGTCATGTTTAATTCATTTTACTAAGTAAGAATGTTATTAATACAGATGCTTATGAAAATAAGTAGGATTGTTCTATTATTTGTAAATAATTTGTAGCGCAATTTTCCAAACAAACATGAAATGGACAAAGACACCTCACAAAATATGTAAATCAAACAACAAATTATTATTCTTTTCTTACTTTTTCTTTCTGTAAAAAAGGAGGCAGAAAACTCTGCTTAGTATCAAAAACATTGATGCAACTTGTAGGGTTTGCCACATTTAATCACCTTTGTTGAAAAGAATGAGCCAATGGTCCCACAAATTTCAGTCAGTTCTACAGCACTTCTCTCGTCAAATTTTCCACTTCTTTAATTCATCTTAACTTATTCTCACTGTTACAAGGTTCTTGTTTTAGACTATGAAACTTATGTACTATAATACAGTAAATCAAAACTGCCCAAATTTTAGTAGTAGGTGTACTTCTTGTTTTCCTCTTCAGTTATACCATTTTATTTTGTATTCATGCTCTTCACTCTTTCATCATCATTTTCTGCACAGTCACACCATTGCAAATTCCTCCTCCCCCAGCCACTTTCATAATTCTAATTCACTTATGCTCCCAGTTTCTCCCACCAGCAGGTCTTTTTTCCAAACTGTTTCATGATACTTAAGGCTCTCCTTCCCCCTCTCTTCTACCATCTTGTCTCTTCTCCAGCTTTTATTCCTAACAGTCTTTACATCTCCATTATGCCCATTCAACATGACACATTTAGGAATTTACCTCTTTTTCTCTCCTTATCTTTCAGTCATAACACCTGCTCTCTCCCCTGCTGCAAAATTTCTCCAAGACGTTTTGTGAAGACAAAGCAAGATTTCTCATCAGCTCTTCTACTGACACATTAGTGCATCTCTCTCTCTTACTCTGCAGCAGAACAGCCTGTGTGTGCATAATGGGGTGCACATTTTAGCAGATTGCAAGGACAGCGGGTGTTAAAATGCATAAATGTGTGTGTATGTGCATGCTGGTATATGTGGGTTCATATACAGATGCCAATTGCTCCTAGACTTTATGAATGACTGCAGCCAGAACTTTATCATTATTAAATTCTACTTCCAAGTCATACCATAAAATATTTTGCCTTAAAATTAAAGCAGATACAAAACTTAATATGAAATAATAAACATCTCCACCTGACTATCTTTGAATCTGTTAGAGACTCCGAACCAAACTAGAACATGGGCACAGTACAAGTGACAGAATGATTATGTTTTTAAATGTAAAAATAATTTAGAACTGCTGAGTCCTACAATATGATATCCAAAGGAATGAGGGAGCCTGCTCCTGGGCTGCAGGGAGCAGAGGAGTAGCTGTCTGCTGCCTTGGGACAGCCAAGAGCAGAGGGGACAGCAATCCATGGTAAGGATGTAGAGTCTGGATAAGAACAGAAAAAGGGAAAAGAATATCCAGCTGAGGTCAGGACAAGCATGCAAACATTGAAATCTCCCAAACCCGAGTGAATCTTTAAAGAGCGCCATGAGTCTGATAATGGCACATGTTCTCTTCAGATGAATAAAATGTGTTTTAAATATTTAACTCTTTCCTGGAACCAGAAACTGAGATAGGAGCACACACGTAGAATTTAATTTGACAGTTCCTAATGCATGCTTTGAAAAGAAGTTTGTTCCATAAAGTAAACTGCAACAAGACAGCAATCTCAAGTAATTTTCTTGATTCCCAAAGCTCATATAGAAATTTCAAACAACTCTGAAATACATTTCATTCTACAAATGAAATATCGACTAGTTATATACTTGTTTTTTCAGAAGGTTACCTTTTCATGTCACTTCTTCAGCATGAAGTATCATGACTGAGGACACTATGCCTGCTGCTGATCTCTGCCCTCCAAATTTTGCTGTTGCTTCTTTATTTTTCTTGTACACCTGCTGTTTTTCAGCACAGGCTGATAATTCAAAGGTCATGCTAATCTCCATGTATCAAACCAACTGCATTTCATCTGACTTACCAATAAGAGAGGCACCTGAATGATACTGCAGCTCTTAAAGAAGTAGCTAGGTGGTTCTCTGCACACAGGAGAGGCAGCATTTCCCATTCATTAAAAACCAAAAGCACACAGAAAAATCCTTAAAACAAAAAAAAATCATATCTAAACTCCAGAAAACACTGTTGACCACTAGCTATGTCTAGCGATGAACAGTCATTCCCTTACTCCCAAGAACTTAACAAGTTTTCCTCCTCATGTATCTTGATTTGAAAAATAGTATAATATTCACCTTTTGAGCACACCTAGATTTAGAGGCCAAAGGTCTACATTAGGCAAACAAATTAAAAGAACAAGACTAGTTTTACAGTTAAGATACACTCAAGTATGCTGGTTTTAATCTAATGCCCCAAATACAGAAAAACTCATCTCTCACACGACTCACTTAGAAACACACTTCTCTCTTTTCTCTCTCTGTCTCTCCTCTTTCATAGAACAGAAAGAGGTAATGATGCTCACTGATGACACTCTTCAAGAAGGGTGCGATAACCAGAATCAAACAAATACAGAATATTGGCAGAATAATAGCAGGGATAGGAATAATTTCATTAATCATCTCACATTCACCTACTCATCAGTTTTATAAACTGGAAATTCAAGTTAAGCTTTCTATATTGAAATTATAGGTCTTCACTTAAAAAAGAAAAAATATATACATATAAAATACATGCAAAACCTCTCTTTCACTATATATATATATTAGAGTGTTAATGTTTGGTGTCACTTTTTTTCATTACTGCAGCTATGTGCTGACTATATTCAATTTAGTCCTGTCACCCTACTTCAGTTCCACAGATATATAATTGTTATTACATTTTCATCAATACCTCATTTACTTTGAATATATTTGTCCACCTCTAGATAAGAACTTTTTTCTCATCCACCATTGCTGCAATAATGAAATAGCTCCAGAATTATTGTTATATGTGCTTCTTTTTTGAAATGCCATCTTTACACAGTGCCTCATGATAACAAGATATGAAGAAAGAATAATTTTTCAGAAGTCACATTTCTCAATCAACACGAGCTTACAATTTTAATAGTGCCATCAGTCAGATGGACATAGAAGTGATTCTGTATTTCATAAGGTTCCAGAAATACTGTCAGCCAGTGTCACATCCATATAAGAAAAATACTGGAAATATAAATTTTCCTAATGTCTTCTGTAACATATTTATACACTGACTCTATTGAGCAGCATAAAATGAAGAGACTTGTGACTAGCACTGCCATGCTCAGTATGCGGAAAATCAGGTAGAAAAGGGTATTTTTGTCATGTCCAGAAGTAAGGACACATCTAACTTCACCTGCCTGTTTTGTCAATTTTGACAGAGCTGAACAAAACAGTTCAGGCCACTCAACTGTGCTTTCTTGTTTCTTCAAGCCATCAGCCCTGTGTCACAGTTTGAGCAGATGCAAAGGACACAGTGCAAGGAGTGCACACACAGCAGGAACTGGAATCTCTCAGTAAAGTCCCTGCCACAGCCACTGAAGTTACAGTGGCTCAAGGCCAGACAGCTGGTATGTGTAAAAATGGAAACATCACATCCATGACTCCCACGTACCAAGTGAAATGAATCTTGTCATTTTGATGTATTTATCCACTGTGAGTATTTTGTAAGTTATTGCTACCTAGAAGCGAGTAGTTGTGAACACTCCATGAAATGCAAGATTTAATACACATGGTGGTTAATAACTAGCTCTAGATAAGAGATGCTACTGTTTTGATTGAGGTCTTGGCCCTTTCCTGAGCCTTCTACTGCATACTCTGTCTCTGCAAGGGGTTGCTAGCCTATGTACTGTGAACAGTAGGCAGCATGTGTCAAGATTTCTGGAGACAGCAATCCAAACTCTGCATTACATGATCAAATTTCTAAACCATTCCTACCTGTCTGGGACTTAACCCCATGACTGGTCTCTAAGATGACCAGTGTGCACATTACTTATTTAAACTACACAGAGTACATTGACAGGGCTATAATGTAACATACAATCACTTCAAAAGTAGCATTAAAAAAAACGTAGCATTAAAAAAAACCTTTTCCTACAAATTATTAATGGAACTAGTACAGCAGAAGAACTTTGCCTATAAAATGCTACTAAGTGGTGAAGATCACTTGTAAATTCTGTGCTTTGCTCATAAGAGATGTGATAGCTGAATGGTGAATATTCCTTTATTTCATACTTAGAAAGTATTGGAAAAAAAGTGATTGGATTGTCTGCAGGAAAAAAATACAGTGTGTGTCCAATGCAGTTCTTTGCAGTTGACTGCAAAAAACTTAATGTTGACTTTTTTTTATTTTTAATGGAACTGAAGGAGGTTTTATTCCTTTATCTTGTGTTTACCTAACTTATTGCCATTAACCTTGCAGGTAATAAGTCTCCCATCTTCTTCTCTAATGACAGAAATGAAATAAACTCATCCTACTTCAACACTGCTTTGAAACTCTCCCTTCTGATGTGTCATCAAAGCAGTCCTGAACAGGCTTTAAAATGAGATAGTTAAATGAACTGCAATTCTGCCACACTACCTCCTCCCACCTGTTGAATCCCATGACCTAGAAGTTAAAAAGCCACCTGCATCCCTGCCTGCCAGATCCAACTACTTCACATGATCACTGCAGTTGTATTTAGGATGCTATAGGGGGCTATGGAATCACAGAAAATAATACTCAGACAATAGCAACACTAAGTGAAATTACACTGAAACTGGGGAGAAGCCAACTGCGCTCTGGACAGCCAGAACTACCTTCCTTAATACACCCCCTTGTAACTGACATGCATCAGTTACAGTCCTGACCTGGTAGCATTTCATTTTATTAAAATATCACTGTTCCTAAATTAAGCCAGAAGGATCCCAGACCTATAAATTTTCTTCCACTCAAAAGCATACTGCTGTTTTGGAAAACATCCCAATCCCCAAGGAAGATTATGAGAAATATCAATCCATTAATACTGTTCCTTAGGAGTTAATTTCATCTCTATGTAAGTCTATAAAAGGGTTCTTACATGGAGGGCAATAGAGTCGAACTAAAGCTGTGCAAAATGTACAAAGAGCCACAGGAAACTATATAAAACTCACCAGGTCTAAGGAGTGCACTAATAATTTGAACCAGCAGGGCTTTGCTCTAAATTTTATTGAGGCAGAGACCTTTCATTAAAATCAGAAATGTAATTTTCGGCACTATCTGGAATTGTACACGTTTCTGGATGCTAATTATTTCACTTTTCCTCACCTTCTCTCCCTTCCAGGCTGTATGCTGGGGCTGTTGCTCAAAGCCAGCAGTGTAAGTGTCATGGTTAGACTTCTGGAAG
Organism: Calyptomena viridis; assembly: GCA_013390005.1. Classification (NCBI taxonomy): domain Eukaryota; kingdom Metazoa; phylum Chordata; class Aves; order Passeriformes; family Eurylaimidae; genus Calyptomena; species Calyptomena viridis. The sequence goes on from WEIV01025748.1 coordinate 81,004, forward strand.
GCTAATTGGCTCTGTGTGACCAACATGAAGCCTGCTGCAGCTAAGCAGAGAGCCTCTCTGTACCTGACTTGCATAATTCCTATTTCCGAAAAGTAAAAATTCTGAAAGAACCTCTTTTAAACACTTCCATACTGTGTCCCTGCCTCCTGCTGCTACTGACCCAAGGAGAACAGCTGCCTGTCACTGCTCAGGGGGAGCACATCAGTCCTTGGGCTCAGCAGCACAGGTCTGTGCTCAGGAGGAGAGGTCTCGGGTTCAGTCCTTCTGGCAAAGCAATTATGTTGTTACAAATCCCTACTGGTTTCCACGCAAAGTTTCACTATATATTTGTGTATCCAGGGAAAAGAAAGTGAATCAGTGTTAACGCTTTACCTGCTTTTCCTAATAAAAAAAAAATAACTAGAACAGGGATTCAAATTTGAAACATAAAGTATTCTTTAGATGACTATGCCACTACCACACTCAGTTTTCAAGTTCACAATAAATCCAATGGCAGAGAGCTAGGAAATGCTTATTTCCAGCTAAAAGTGTTTAACATATACTTTCCCCTCTCCTGATTACACATGCAGTAGGAGCAATTTGACAGCCAGAAACTGTTTACAGGTATGCAACTTCTAGATTCACACATACTGATGGAAAAAACTTGGATACACCATTAGTTGGGGGAAGTAGATCTTCATCAATCTTCAACATTTATAAGTCGAGTTTTCATAGCACTTACAGGAATAGATGTATGAAATAACAGCAGTGGCAGAAGCAACTGCTTATATATAAAATAAATAAATAAAAGTGGAAATCTCTACTTAGGAAGGAAAGAATTTTCACAGAAACAGTAACCAGACCAGATAAAGTGTGAAAGTCAGGGGGTGAGCTTGGCATATTCTCAACACTAACTTTTATTTAAATTTTTGTAGCTGAAATTGCAAGACTAGTTCTATTTAAATATATGTTGAACTGAAAATTGTTATAATAATGGAGCCTTTTAGACAAAACAGGATCAATGATCTGAAAATGCTGGTATTGATTTTTGCAATTACAAAATAATATAGCATTGAATTTGATGAGGGCAATCAGAAGAAAAATATGCAAGACCTGAAAATAAAAAAGAGACACTAAAATTTGCTAAGAACTGAATGACATTAAAAACTCAAGTAGCAAGAGAAAGGTGAAATTGGATAATAAGATGTTATTAAACTAAAAGCTTGAAAAATAATAATTAAAAGTTATCATAACCACCAGATGATCCATGTTATAGTTAAGCAAACACACTGTGTTGCAAAGCTGTGGTGTGATATACTTCCAATATTCATGTATCAGAGTAGGGATTGCTTTAAAAAAAAGGGAAATTGTTTGCAAATACAAATAATGACCTTTATTGATCACAGTCTAGCATTACTGGGATTAGATATATAGCATTCTGTCTTGTCTCCTGAATGTTTGGAAGTAGCTGACATCAGAATTTACTTTGCTTATTTTCAGGGCAGAACATTCAGCATCTGTTTAAAAGAACAAAACTGTACTAGTAAACAGTTTGTGATCAAAAAAACCCCCAACCATACTGTACTGTGAAAATGACCCTGAGATCCACCAACGAGGAATACATAATTCTAGAGAATAATTAAGTTGTCATCTTTGTTAGCATTTGGAAACTGCTTTTTCCCCACAGAAATCCAAAACACTGAACTAACTTAATTTTTGGTCACTGTCAGTGCCTTTTTAATTCCTTTTTTTTTAACGATGTATTCCTTTAACCTGAACAACTGCTCATGGTCATCTTCTGAAACTGGATTTTGTTCCGTTGTATAATCAAAATCCCCTTGAGATACCAAAATAGCAATGTTGAGAACTGGGCACGAGCAGCATATGCATTAATCATCATTATTTCTTTCCCTTTGCCATCCAAAAGCAGATATTTACTGTAAATCACCGAAAACGAGACTCCATGATGTCTTCTTTCCTTCTATCCACATTTTCATTTCAAGCATCAGCTAACAGAAACATTATGCAGGGAAAAAGAAAAAAAGAAAAGAAAATCAACTTTTTCCAATGCTTTTTTTTTCCAGCTGATTGCTACTGCTTGGCACCAATTATAAGTAACTGCTTCACAGCTGAACCAAAGCAGCACAGTCAGCAAAATCACAGCCTCTCCATTCGCAAGCAATCAGAGAGACTCGATGCAAAGGATCAAAGGTGAGACAGACACCAGCCTAATAGGCCAAGGAGGAATATGCCCCTAGTTCTCCTCAGTCCAGGCAGCCCAGTTGGTCAGAATGTAAATTTCTGGTAAACGGTTTCAGTGCCTGCCTGATAAAGAACTGCAAAGTCAGTAGGCAGTACAAAACTACTGGGACAAGGGGGACTGCAGATCCTGCCACGCTAAAGCCAGTGTTAACCATAAAAGCATATAATGAGCTCACTGCCCAGCTGGAGTGAGGCAGCTCTGGTCATCAGTCAGTAGTGACAGAGGTAACAAAAAACAAAGACCATATTCAATGACTCTTCTTAATAACTGGAGACGTCAAAAAGCTGTCAGTACAAGTTACCTTCTGGGAATTCATAGTCTGCCCCAATATCATGCTTCACACCTTGATTCCTGGCTCTGGTTCTTGATTCTGCTTCCTATCTGCCAAGCCCTGATTCCTCTTACATTTTCTTAATTCTGTCTTTCTTGTGCTACAGCTTGTCCCTGGCTGGTCTTCTTGACTAAATCCAGCACTGCCGCTGGCTGCTGCCTTGCTGCATGGAGTCCTTGGCACTCTGTCTCACACCTAAACAGTTCCCTCAATTGTGAGTTGATATGTTATTTAATTACTGTCAGCCCTTAATCATGACCCCAGAGCTGATTTGCTAGTCTGTCATTAGTCTGGTCTACCTCAGAAGCACAATCATCCTACCCAGGTGATACAGGACTTGGTTCTTCAGGTCAGAATTTCTTTGAACTCTGCCAGAAGTCAACACCACAGCACAGGGGTCTCTTCACATCTCTACTATTAACAAGCTTCAGCAGAGAAGACAGCTTTATTAGGTTTAACTCAGTCTTCACTCCCCCATGGTCAGGTGTAACTTACAAGTAGCACAGTAGGTGAACAAAGAAACACTACATAAACAGACATGCATAACACAGAAAGAAGCTCAGATTATTTTGATACCACACCCTGCTAACTGTTCGCAAGAGCTATGGCTTTAGCAGTAATTTTGGATAGTTAGGAGACTTTTTGCATGAATCACTACAAAAATGCCTGTCCTTACCATTAAGTAGTTTCCCTGGCTGATCTAGTAATCATATTAGTGGATGCTGAAGTGGATTATATTAACCTAGTTCTCTGTACTCATAATGAAGTTCTATACAATCTGCTTAGTAGAGAACAAAAAACATTAACCAGCATACTAAGACAGCTTAGCAAAAGCATGAAAGCTGCCTAGGGCAGCAGGCTAGTTGGGGCAACTAAGTCAGAAGCTCAAGGGAAAAACCCTCTCCTGTTCCCACAGGAGTACAGATTTCTTCCAAGCTGACCCTGTGAAAGCAGTAGGGTACAGGCCTATTGGAAACGTATTTCAGCTCTCTGAGGAAGGGACAGACACCAGATAGTACCACTCACCCTGCAGCCCTAATGCTGCCCCACAGAGCTGCTGGGCTAACGGGGAGAAGGATCTGACAGAGCAGAATAAAAAGATCATGGCCAGATGCGGGTTGAATACTCACTACTAGGGAAGGATCAGCACACCATACAATCAAGAAACTTTGAAACCATTAGTGAAAAAATGATAGGGCATGGAATGTATTTTATGAACAACAAATCAATCCAATGTCGGCCAACTCAAACTACACTACCATTAGCTGGATGAGTTGCTTGTCCTTGAGTGACCAAGGATTGCAAGATACTTGCTGGCATTAGGGCCAGAATGCTCTGCAATCCTTCATCACTTAGTTAATAACTGTTACTTTGTGGGTGCATGTACAGGCCAGAAGTTCAATAGCTAAGTGCAAGCCTTTGTCTTACTCACTTTCTACTTACACATTGACCTTGCACGCTCTGTTACACTCTGTACCAACTGTGAACTGCTACAAACTGCAGAACTCCCCCCCTCCCATCCAAAGAAGAAACCACTTCCTCATTTCCCTGTTTTACACTCTAGCAGACACAAAATCCACCTGCACTACTCCCCCAGTTTGCATGTATGTAATTTTTTTACACTCCTGTCCCAAAGTTAAGTGGGAAACTTACATAAAGTGCAGCAAAGACTTATGTCCACTGACCAAATCCATAAACAGAAGTTCAGGGATGACGAAACAAAAAGTCTGTTGCAACCATATCATCATTCACCTTGGAACAGTGGGAAAAAGAGGGTTGATGCACTTGTCCTATGTCATGCAGGAAACCATAGTAAAGACTCAAGAGTATTCTGGGAATCACACTGCCTTGAGAGGATAATAATTTGTAGAGGACATTCTCGTACCTTCTCTAAAGCAGCTGTATTAAATTATTGTCATGTTTTCTTGTTCTATAATTTATCATAAGAATTGCATTTAGAATTCTTTTTAAGCATTTGTATCATCTGACAATGAAAATTTCCATTAATGAAGAAATTGTAAGCACTACTGAAAGTGATGCTCTCTTCCACAGGTCCTCATTTCTCAAAAACATGTAAAACTACATAACAACCAAACTAACAAACAGTATTTCATCACTTTTCTTTCACTTTCAATAATTCATAGCCCTAATATTTACTCTATTACCTGTGCAGCGTAAATATTAATGATGCAGCACTACAAACTTTGAGTACTTTCTGACTAGATTAACAACAAAGAACTCTTGCCCTTGGCCTAGAGACAAAAGATTGTGATTGTGATTAATAACAAAAGTGAAAAAACCTTGTAACAGCCATCAAGAAACATATTATTCTAGAGAAATATTTTACTAGTTCCTAAATGCATTTCACAAAGGCTTGAGATGTGTTTTAAAAAACATCAGAAAACCCACCCTGAAATTATTGTATTGCATGGAAGCTTTTACAATTTTTTTATTGTATTGCAATGTTCCAAAAGATCCATGTCTCACATTTAACAGGTTTTCCATTTCACATGTTTAATGTTACAATCCGCTAGTAAAAATGAAGGTTACTTCCCAGTTGAATTTCACCATACTTCTAGAGGAAAGAAAATATAAATCTTATTTAAGGGGGAAGAATGGAAGGCACTGTGATGCCAAACTACCCATACATACATAAATTAAATAGGGCTCTTTCATCCAGTTTTCCCTGAAGGAAAAACAATACTAATCTATGATTTCATTGAGTTAATCTACTCAAAACCTAGAAGCTTCTGATGACACAAATCTGTTAACACATTCAAAAGGTTCCTGCATTTTCCTAATGCTACTACTTTAACCAAACTTACTTTGATGCACAAAACTATTCAGTGCAGTTCAGCCACTTGATGAGCCAAGGTTAACTTTTCCAAAGTGCTGACACAAAAATAGCTAATGAAAGTAAGAATCTGCACCTCAGTATTCTTTACAGTGTCATAAGTATGTGGTGAGAGGTTGTCACCATGTACAGGCAAGGACAATCTGGAGTCCTGGATTCTAAACTAATAGTTACTCTAGTTAATACAAACATCTTTCTCACCCCCAATATTCTCAATTTACTTAAGGAACAAAATGGGCACTTACCTTTTTTTCCGCCCTCTCCCTCATGAAGCTATAAATCTTTGAATGTATTTCTGACATTTTGACAATTATTGACAATATTAACTGGGGACTGCCTGAGATGGGCAGAACCCTATCATCTCTGTCATTCACAACCATCAGGAAGAACTCAAAAACCGTATCAGATATTTAATAACAGATGAGTGAAGTGTAGTGTTTTGGCAACCTTCAGCAGTCTTTGTTCTTCAATTCTGTTCAGCTCTTCTCTCCTACGTTTGGCTTGCTAAAAATTTGAGGGCTACAATATGCCTAGTTTAGCATGCAAACGCAGAGATCAAAAGCAGGTCTCCCTTCTATGAGCACACACATGCTGTCTTAGTCAAGAACCACAGACATCCCACTTCTGCTTTTGCCACTGGGAACGTGAGATCTAAATTAGATTCAGAGGACAGGAGAGAGCCATTTCCCCCTTTCCAGCAGTTAGCCACGAGCTGTGGCATAAGCAATAAATATATGCTATGAAATTTTAAGGAACCACAGTCAATCAACATGAGATTCCAGTGTTTGTTTGTTTTTTCATTTGGGCCTTTTCTTAATTACTACTTTGGGTACAAAATAATTTTCATGGATTGCCCAAGCATGTGGAGGCAGGCATAGCTGGACCCACCATTCAGGTGGAGAAAGACTTGTACTCCAAACATGTGCAAGGGAGCTCACTGAGCAGAGGGAAAGAGATAACCACTGTTATCCTCCAATGTCATTTGACATACAGATTTAAAACCTAGCAATTCAGACATGACCATGAGGAACTACTTTACCACAAGGACAAGACTTCTCTCTTTACTCTCCTGCAATTTATACACCTTCCATAACAATGGTTTCTTCTGGTTCAGGGAAGATATCCATCAAAGCCTGTACAGAATTATCTTCAAGATCAATGTTTGATAGCTTTTCTAATAATGTCAGTTCAACACTGATCCTTTTTTCCCCACAAGGACTTCCTTTTTTTGCTTTATGCAAACGTTGTCTTTCTAGAGTTGTCTTTGCCAGAGTGACTGAGTGGTGACTTTAAAAGAGATGTTAGCAGAGTATTTCGGTTGGAAGGGACCTACAGTGGTGATCTAGTCCAACTGTCTGATCAATTCAAGGCTGATCAAAAGTTAAAGCATGGTAGTAGGTAAAGACATTGTCCTAACGCCTCTTAAACACTGACAGGCCTCTTAAGGACTGGTTGGGCCATCAGCCACCTCTCTGGGAAGCTTATTCCATAGCTTGTCCACTCTTTCAGTAAAGAAATGCTTCTAATGTCCAGTCAAACCTTTCCTTGTGCAACTTTGAACCATTCCCACACATCTTATCACTGGATACCAGGGAGAAGAGATCCACTACCAGGGAGAAGATATCAGCTTGGAACAAATGAAGAAAAGCATTAGAAAGTGCGAGATGTACAGTAATCAACCACGCAGGAATTACATGATATTTACATGTTTGGATCCCATTCCTGCCCTCCTTCCCTGACAAATGAAATTGAGGGAATAGAGCAGAGCTCCCCCAGCATAGCGTTTTCACAGGTCCTGAGTCAGAGTCCATACTTACAGAGAATAATGTACAAAATAATTTCTATAGAAAAGCTGGAGACTTGGTGTTATCTTAATCTTGTCATAAAGCAGGACAGATTGTTCAATATCGCCTACAAAAGAACCCAAGAAAAAGAGGCCTTAACCTAGTCTATCATCTAGTGAATTCCTGAATGAGTAAATAAAAGGATCAGAACATTAGGGGAGGAATGTGGACAGTTTCTATTGAATCTCCCAAGGCCATTTAATTATTTATAATCTCCCTGATTACATGGGAAAGGGGTCAAATCACTTTTGTAACACATGATTTTTATGTCATTTTTCAGCTGGCAAGGTAAATGATTATAGCTTTTTCCCTCTAGCTCCAGATGGGCTACAGTTGTTAATGTCTGTTATGCTAATAGAGTATGCAATATTAAGGAATATAATATATTTATAACAAGTTATAACAGAGCTATGACCCAAACAAATCAGATATAAAATTTTAATGAATTGGTCCCTGAGTCTATTAATTTAGTTATAGGGTAGAAAGCCAGCAAATATTTTTTCTCTCTCAGGCACTACAACTTGAGAAAAACATTAGCCAGGGTCAAACACTGTTGTATGATACCAGAAGAGAAGACCATATTTGAAGGTGACATACAGTTTAATTTCAGAAAGATTTCCTAGCAACATCACTAATTAGAAACAAAAAGTTGAGCTACTTTTTCCACAAGATGTTTCTCTATGTCATACAACATTGAAAATACACATATCTAAAAACCAAGATACTAAAAACCTGGCAAAGCTCCTTGTTGGATTTACCATTATTTGTAGTGGAGTAATGTTGTATGCACAACTGCAATGTTTTCAGTTCCTTCTGGAAACCAAAGAATATCTTTCTGCGTATATGCATACATGCACATGTAAATACTTACTGGATTAGTGATTCCAAAGAATATTTCCTTGGGATAGATTCTTAAAGCTGCAAGCTAGCTTTAAAAACTGCCTGGAAAGTATACCATGTTTTTTCTAGAAAAGTGCATTCAACCTCTACAGAAGTCTTCTACCTCATTTTAATAAAGGGCTTCAGTAAAACACCTAAGGAAATTTATATTTCTTTAAAAATACATTATACAGATCATATTGTAAACCCTAACCTATTTTCTGAATCAATCAATTCAGGGGAGTTTTGTTTGAGTTCTCTTAAGAGTTCAGTTGTTAACTTACATCCAGGAACATGTAATAGTTGCACACCAATTCAGTTACCTAATAAATATGAGTCCCACTGTGTGACTTGTGGTTACACAGGTCTTCAGTCCAGATGGTTCTTTTCGCTCTTTTCTCTCCATCTCCTTCACTCTCATATTCCAATTTCTCACTTCATCTTCACCTGACTCAATTACTCTTCAGGATAATCTGTCCATACTTATCTATATGCTCACTTAATTAACAGCATTGCCATAGCATTATGACTATCAGAAATATTACATTGGTAAGTGTCAGAGGTTATTTAATTGCACTGCCTTAAGCATTCATTCCCACGAAAATTATATCCTCATGCTGCCCCACACCTACATAAATAAACACAGGAGATTTAATTCTCTCTTTTCCCTGGCTCTTGATCACAAATATCAAATATCAGTGCTGTATAACTGAAAGTATGGCTCCTTGAATCAAACCGATCCTGATCTCCCCCAGAAGTACCAGTTCAGCTACTGCAAGTGGTGTCACAACCGTGTCACACCCAGGTCTGAGTGACTCATCTGCAACAAACTAGTGCTTCTGACATGCAATGCCTTCCCACGCAGCTCTCCATGGCTGCCACAGGCCAACGTGTCTGGCACCCACCACTCAGGCCTCATGCCAATTCTTCACCAGTAAAAAGTAAAAGCTGTGGAAGTGAAAGCTTACATACAGACTTGTGGCTCAGTTTGCCTTGTTGCTTTGAGTATTTTTTCACAGAAACTACGTGCATCACACAGGCAACACTGGCAGAATATCACATCCAGACCAATATGGCTTTTACCTTTTCTTTGGGATATTCTAGAAACACAGTACATTATACTATATAGCCTAACATATTTGTTGTCCTTTGTGATTCTTGGAAGTCTCCAGGTTTGGTTGGGGGTTTTTTTATGTTTTAACTGCCATATAAACCATTAGAAAGCTCCAATAAAAACAATTATTAATGTACTAATAATGCATACTCCTCTGTGCTACAGAATAACTTATTTTTACTACAGTTCTGCTTTGTATAGGGTGCAATAAAAACAGCATCTTGGCATTTTATATTCACATTCTTTCAATTATTTTAATACCATTAATTAAGTTCTAAGTTTACAAGTTAAACGTTGTTCACTTTTCTGCTTGCCAACATGCAAATACAATATCGAATCTGAGAGTCAAGCTAGGTCATCTTCTACTTCATGAACAAGAGTCAGCAGAAGTTGAAACTCTCCAATCTTTACTTTTCCAGCGTTTCCCAGTTGGGACACACTATGCTAGAGGTTTTCCTGTTTGGAGAAAACTGGAAAGGCAGGGGAAAATTCCTAATATCTACTTTTTTACTTGGTCAGAAAGGTATTAAATAGATACCATCCTTCACAAGATTTGGAAGCCTTGTGACCTCTTTCTGGGAAATAATTGCTTATTAATATATCTGTGCTTCGTTTTCCATTTCTCTTCGAGTACCTCCCCAAGCACACAAAGGATCAATCCCCAGTGGAATCAAGTTAAAATCTTCTGTGAAATTCTTAGAAACAATCTCTCAGTCACACAACATGAAGAACATTATTCAGGGTAGGGGGTAGATCTATTCTTATTTGCACCTTATGACGACAATTTACTAATTTTTTTCCACCCTAATATTTGGAAAAATAGGAGAACAGGGTGAATTTGCAGCAGAACCTTGAGCGAAGCTTTTGTCTGGATGCACTGCCTCTAATCCATACCTTAGTGAAAGTTTAAGTCAGGATGCCAGAGACAGCTATGAAGAGATGAAAAGGGAAGGGAAGACTGGAAACTAAGGAACATGGGAGGGCTCTGGCTCAGGAGGGCTCAGTTTTAGAAACTGCTACATAACCAAGAAGAATTCTTTGCAGAAGCTTATGACAGCAGTCACAACATGGAAGCACAACATGATCTGGTAAGGAGAGTATTACTTTCTCTAGCCCACTCCCTGTTCTGTAGCACACAGGACTAGGGTTAGACCACCACACTTACCATAGCTGATTCCACACTGAGTGGGAAGTCAAAAGTCATCCTGAAAGTACTCATGAGGAACGAGGAAAACACATTTCTCACCCAAAAGCCAGAGGATTTTGTCTACTCTTTGGCTAAATTGATAACATTCCACATCACATGCTATGCAGAGGAAATTTTAAAGCATCTTCGAAAATCAATTTCTCTCCAATACCTTGGAATTCAAAACACTTTCACAAACAGTTTACTGAAAATGCAAATATTTGTTATCAGATTACACAGTTTACATTCCTCACCACTGTGAGACAAGACATTTAACAAGGAAAAAAATTAATTTTGTGAATGATGAAACAACAAAACCAACAAGTTGCATTAAAAATCTCATTAAAAATCTTATAATGTGATGAAGTAGCAGAAAGGGAAAACATCTGGATGACAATTTAATTTATCAACTGCTTTCCATCCATTAATCTCAGGGCCTTTGAAATTTACTATAAAGTTCATCCCTGCACAGTATTATAATAGTCGTTTTGCTGAGAGGTAAACTGGGATACAGAGATTTTTTCATGTCTCAAGTCTCTAAGAAGGAAAACAAATATGTCAAGAAAAAAATCAGAATGAAACCAGCAGTTTCTCTTCTCTTAGCTATCCCACCACACTCTCCGTCAGCTTTATCTGAATCAAACAAAAGGATATTTAAAATTGTCTTTATTAAGTTACAAAATTATACATGCAGAGCTACTTCTGCCATCCCTCATTCTCTACCAGTCATACAAGTTCTGGATTTGCCACCAATAAGTACATAAAGGCCACAGTCCTTCTAAACTACAATAATCTTTATATATATATATAAAGATACAAAGAAAGGCAGTGTACCTTCAGACCTGCAACCCCCTGTGCATCATGGCACACACTAATACTTCTGTTATGTAAAAAAAACTACCCCCATGCACAAAGCTAAGTAACACTATAAGCTCCACATAAAGAAATACATTTTCTTTTTTTATTATAACATTGGTAAACCACTGAAGAACTTTGGGATTGTTCCTAATGTCTGAAAATTTAGTTCTCAGGGAACACAAACAAGAATAGGCAAGGAGGTCTATTTATACAAAATTTTCAATATATGCACACAAATATTTCCAACCTCTTTTTGATAAAATGTGTCACATAGCTAATAATTACACGAAAACCATCTAATAAATGTTTTCACATTAGGCATGAAAACTATGGGGAAAAAAAAACTTAGACACTGCCTTTCCTCCACTATCTCTGCCACTTTGAAGAACTGGTTCCTTCAGCTTAGAAGGAGTAGGAGAAGGCAAAAGAATTCAATAGCGGCCAATGTTACTCTAATTTCAGTGTAAAATACTCATTACTGAAGTTAAGAATTTCTCCCACTTCCCTCCAGTGGAGCCCAGATGCACAAATCAGGAACACTGTAGGGCTTTGAAGTGGTACAGAAATGCAATATATATTCTAAATTTATGATTGAAAAAGTAACTTCCCATTTGGTTCCCAGGCCTCACACTAACAGGAGGATCAGAAGAACTCTGCAGCCACAGTGCTTCCAATATCCCACACACCATCCCAACACAGGGATAACTCTGAGTACCTGAGCTCTAAACTCATTCTCTGTGACTGCTGAGGTATGGAATACAGAGATAAAAAAACAATATCTTCTTTTTCTCTCCACTCAGCACTGCCATTCACAAAATCACTGCCTGCTATACTTAGGTTTAATCCTAATTATGAGCAAACAAGCAGTCATAATCGCAAAAAGCAACTTTAATATACTAATGCCTATTAGCTCAACACAGTCCCATTCACTTTTCTCAAAAAAAATCAATTAGGAATAAACAAGCCGACAGACTATAAGTTTTATTAACAGATATTTTTTTCAGACTTTACAAAACAAGAGTACAATGCTAGAGAATATTTAGTTTAAAAAAGTTATTTTATGGAAAAATGGTAAAGAAATTCTATATTAAAACAGCAGGGGAAAGGATTTGGAAGCTGTATGGCACCTGTTTCAAGTAGTCATCATTTGCAACTATACAACAGATTTTTTTACTTTACCTTAGTAAAGTAATCCAAATCTTTATGAAGTGTATACTGTTGAACTTTGGATTAAAGCATTACAGATGGAAGTTTTAGTTCAGATATGCAGAAGACAGTAAAACTTGTTTTCAAACAAAATTTTCCATGTATCAGAAAGCTATGTAGAGATAAAACAGTGCTGGGTAGAAATTCAGGATGCAAGGACTGTACACATGGCCTTGCTTGTGTACAGTCTAGTACAGAGCATGTATACAGTGGGGTTTTTTGCATTTAGAGATCATAATTAAGTATTTTATGAGCATCACAGCTCTGATAAAAAGCTGATTTTTTTCTTGAGGAAGACATACACTTTCTTTGTGAGACAGTTGCTTTGTTCATTTTTCATGGCCTTGCAACCCATCATGAGGGTACTGTATAACTAAATACAAAGTGATAGTTCTCATTTATCTTTGTTTACAGTGATGATGCCACTTTTTAAAAAACAGTTGATTTGTGCTTTACATCACCCTTTCATTAGCTCATCTGGCTCTTCTAGGTTACCCTAGCCATTCATCACACTGAATTACACGCAAAAAGAGTCCCGAAGTCATTTTCTATCTTCTCATACTTGCACAGCTTCTGCCACAAAACATGAGAGTATCCTCAACTATTAGGAGGGTGGAAGGGAAGACATAGGCTCCATTTCAGTTCTATTTAAATCTTTTGCTCTCCTTAGCCTGGAAGGGAAGCATTAAATATTTGAAGGTATTTGCTTGTGTACATGCGTTAGAAAATTAATGAGAACGAGCTGATCTAAAGTGATGTACTTCCATCTGAAACTTATCTCTGTGGCCTGTCTTATCCATGAAAAGGGTGAGCTCCATGCTCTGACCCTTGCCAGTCACTGGAGTCCTCCAAACCCTTCAGGGGCTGCTGCCAGCAGTGTCAGGCTAGAGAGCCCAGCCTCACCCCTCAGGCAGCCACAGCCATCATTGCTCCCTCAGAACCTCCTATATCAAACAAAACAGCGCCTTTTGAAGCCTTATCCCTCTTAATAAACATTACTGAATGAAAAACTGCTTCCAACCGTGAAGCTCAAACTTTGTCCAATCTCAGCTCTCTGAAAACAGGTCATAAAATGATCCAACTGACAATAGACACCTCACCCCTCCCTTGCAGGTGAGGTATTTGACACCTGCCTTACTAACTTGCGTGACTTCACATTTCTCCAAAGCTGGTTTTAGTTTTGAGATACGCCTTTTCTTCCTAAGGTCTATCTTTACTGAAGATGGCTTTTTAATATCCTTTGTGCCAGAATTTATCTGTTATAAAGGTAAAATATTTCAGGGAGCACCATGACTGACATTAAGAAAATACTGAGCATACTACACCATGGATTTCAGTCAGGACAGCTTGCAAGAGACAGAAGTACATGTTTGCAAAAATCAGCAATGTCTAACAAAAATAAAAATACTTTTTCCAGAGTTAATAAATGATGCATATTTCTTCTGTCAGCAAGCTGTATTTTTTCCTTTAAAACTTTCATAATATTCAAAAATATATCTAGAACATAAGTCAAGTTAGAATAAATGATGGGCCAAGGAAATAGTGACTATAGACAATGTGGTGACTTGAAGCTCATCAGGGATGATGACTGCCTGAAAGTAATATTTTAAAATTTAAGTGTTCTGTAATTGTTCCAGATTCTTCACACTTCCAACAGCATACATTTTTAATGTGTTTAGCGGTTCTGTAGGAATCTGAAAAATGTAATTGAAGGTTATGGGATAAGTTAATTTGCATCAAAGTAACTACAGATTTCCACAGATCTTGCATTGTCATTTTTTTCCTCCAACAGGGCTATTCCAAATTTGTGATAACATTAGTGAAAACAAAACTCACAAGTAGGAGGGAATAAAGGACAGATCAGGATATCTCTTGCTGTGTTCATACAGCCTCTACAGATGCACTTACCAGCCATACAGTGATCTTAACGGTGCCTGCATTTGCTGAACTATATTTCTCTTCCCAGATAAACACTTTGAAACAACAATGTACTAAATGTGTTGCTTGAATTTTCAGAGATATAACTGTTACATTAATGCTGACCATATTTAGGGGAAAAAAACCACCAAAAAAGTTATTTTTATTTGTTGCTCTTAAGGAAACTTGGAGTCAAGATCAAAGGACACTTTGATTTGTTTGAAAGTTGTAAATGATCCATTTCCAGATTTTATAAAGTTAGTGTGCAATCTGTGAGCACTTGTGCTATAATGGAGAAGGAAGGCTCTTCAGCTTCACATGTCAATGCTGTAAACAAGTAAATCTGGAAAGTATTTTCCAAGCAGGCAGCCATGTGTAAAATTTACAGAACCTGTCATGAAAGAACTGCAGCTGCAGAAGTGCAAACTTTTCACTGCATCTTGAAGAATCCAGATGGGGGGATGTGAGAGAGGGGGTTTTTTTCTATTGTGGAGGGTTCCAGCTGGATTGAGTTGTTGGTGCCATCAACTTTTAAAGCAACACTTCACCAAATAATGAAACACTGATTATCCAATCACACACAACAGAACAGAGGAATCTCTTTAAAAATAAAATAGAAAAAAATCCAAGGTTAATTACAGCAGTATGTGAAAGACTGTAGGCTAATTTATGACTATTTTGCAACATGTCCAGATGTCACTGTGCTGAGACCACCAAAGTTACATTACATGAAACCAGAACCAAAAAAAAAACAGTAAGGAAAAGTACCAGTTCAGAATTAAACAGCAACCCAGACATGCTCTTGAAAAGCAAACATGCTAAACTGATATTTGAACTATATGTATTTATATTTTGTATATGAGAATATATGTACACACAAACCCACTCAGTCTCAAAATCACATTTACCTTGCAGTCCCTCCTATGGGATTTTAGGTGGAACAAAACTTTGAGCGCATCTTCTCCCAAGTCATTTCATCACTGAAGAGAAGTGGGAGAGTCAAGTCATGTTCCTCCCATACTAACCCTGTGGTCTCAGCTGCTTGACACTGAATCTCTACTCCCCCTCTGCCACTCCCAACATGTTTGAAAGGACCAACACAACCAGTTGCTCTAAGCATTCACAAAGGAGAATAATTCTGGGAAGAGCAGAGAAGAATGATGAGCCCGTTTTACTGCATACTACCTGATCATCCTTTCCAGCTCATCTTCTGTGAAGATGTCAGGAAATACAGACTGATTTGCAGCAAAAAACTTGGTCAGTGCTTACAGTATCATTGTACAATAATACTCACCATAGTTCAGTGAAGTAGGAAGAGTTATGAATTGAGAGTTAATTTCCAATTGATATCACAGCCACACAGCTGTTTTATGTAAGTGAGAATGTAGATGAAAAAACCCCAGTCTTAAATAAAAATCACTATTAAAGCACATACCTAAAAAGATACAATTGTCAAATTTAAATCCATGACCTCCCTATAATGATTCAGAAAAGGTTTGGTCTTTTGATTTAAGTTTGTCCCTTGACACTGAAGACAATTCTGGAAGATCATCTATACCAAGCACGTTTTAAAATCTCCACAGAACTACGTAGTATTTGCTTTCTACTTACAGTTATATTAAAAACTTCTTATGATATACTTTTAAATTATATGTATAAACTACCAGATGGCACAGAAAACAATGACAATCTGATGAATATAGAAATCAGTGTAACTATTTCTAACATCACTAATATGTAATATTTGTGATATGTAATATGCTGGTATTATAATATACACTATTTCAAAATGAAATTTGCACTTAAATGCCAATATCCTCTCCTTCTGGCTTCTCACTTTATGACACTAACATAGGATCTCATTCACTAAGCCAATTGAAATTTTAATAAAAGAAAGCTGGAGTTTCTAATAAACTCCCGCAGCGAGCGGATAATACTAAACATCTTTAGCAGCATGGTGTTTTTTATTATTATTTTAGCTGTATATTAATATGCTAGTATTTGTAAACTCTCTAGTGTCACCAGATTTATTTCGAAAGGTTTCTCTGCATTCTTCTTTTGTGAAAAGTCTGTGTGACAATGAAATAATAATTTCAGCAGGTCTTTACTATATAGATGTCTAAACAGAAAAAGAAGATACATCCTACCTTAAAAAGGACACTTTCAATATTACCTATTTGCCATTTGGGAAGACAGTATATTGAATTTTCTTGTTGAGGGTAAAATTCTAAGAGCAAGACTGGCGGCGTTCGCTGTGTGGAGATTTATTACTGATTTTGATACAGATAAACAGACATGCTTTTTCCTGCCTCAGTGCTGCAGGCACAGCCAGGAGAAATGTGCATAGAATATGGTGCCCAAACACTGGCCAGAACCCACAACTGCTCCCAGGCAGCAGCGTGCCAGGTAGTCAGAGAATGATTGCTTTCAATATTTTTATCAGACCTCCTCAGCATCACTCGCAACCCTACAAAGCACTTCCACCCACAGAGAGCACTGGAAGGCATCAGAGCCCAGGCCCAAGCTTTTGCTTTCCATCCTGGCAACAAAGAGCCTTTTCCTATGGGACCCCAGGTTACTGGTCTGCTCAGTCTCCTTTCCTGTCCCATGGGCTTCTGAAATTTTAATGCCACTGGCATTAGTGGCTGCAAGAGACCCAATAAAGCCTTTGAAATTGATCCCAAAAGGGCTCTTTGTCCTCGGTGAACAGAGGGTAAGACATCTAAGAATCAAGTTCTCTTCTCTTCTGAGCACAGAAATCTGTCTATAGCATTTAATTCCAGCAGGTTGCCTTCAGTATTTGTGTGGCAAATCAATTAGCAGCATGTTTAACAATGTATACACAAAACCTTGTACTAATTTTTCTAGATATTAAATTTAGCTTTCAGATGCTAAAAATACACCTAAGCAAATTTCTCATCTCATTTCATGATAAAGGTTGTGATTGCCAATGACAAAATTAGTTATTTGGTTTCTAAACTGCTTATAAATTATCATTCATTCAATATCTCTTTCATCTTAGTTATGTTCTCAGACTCTACAGTGCACAAACATTAATTTGAACAGTCACCTGCCCTTTAAGTGCCAAAGTTTGTATTAGCTTTGGCAACTTTAAAAAAACTGCATTCATTTGCTTGCAAATTAAATGTATTCACAGGAAAAAAAAAATCCTCCCATAAGCTGAAGCAGCTCATCATTAACATTCAAGGAATGTGAACACAGTCTTCATAGAAAACCATTAAAATATAAGGCAGCTTTCAGCCTATTTTAAGAATTTCAGAGAAATTTTGCATTCTCTTTCCCATCATGCCGTGGTGATGTCAGGCTGCATTTCAAATAAAATGACAATGAAATCATTTCAATTCCATGCAATGTGCAAAAAAAAAGTCAATTTTTCTCTTGGCAAACTGAAGTCTAAAGTAATTAAGCACTGCTGTGTGGGTGGCAGCTTCTTCCTCTGAAGTCAGCCTGAGATAATTACCATGTTAAAGTCAAAACATCATGTGCTGCGCTGATAGATAGATGGATGGAGAGATTGGGCATCTATTAAATGATCCATTTTGTTATGCTCCCTGGGAAATGTGCCATTGATGCCAATTAAAAATATATATTCCAAGTCAGTATTTCTAAGTGACAAAACTTCTATTCATTAAATTGAATTTAGTATTTACCGATCATGAAGTATTTAAAGACATAAAAAATCTGGACAGATAAAACCTAGGAAGAGAATTATATACTTTAAGAAGTTTACAAAATCCTCATTACCCAATTGCCACATTCAAATAAAGTGGTCTCTACAACACCATTTTTAACTAAGATACCAAGCTATCTCCCTTTCATCATAAAATCCCTAGCTAAGTCGGAAATACAACAGATAAAACAAACATCATCTAAGACTTCTAAATTCACAGATGTTCTATTGCATAAAAAAAAGGCAAAAAAAAAAAAAAGCCTCTTTCAATGTTAATAATAAAATACCTCTCAGTAGATATTCAAAATTAAATGTCTTCAAGTCTACATTTTTGGTATCAGAAAAGTAAATGGACCAAAACTAAGGCATACTAGCAATGATTAATTAGTGTTATTTGTTGAGATGCCTCACAGCAAGGCTTAGCATGATAAAAACACCAAAAAAATTCCATATGTAACTAGTATTACACATGTATTACCAACACTGTCTTTAGTGCCTACTCCTGTCAGTCCCACAGTGAAATGTTTCCACTATTAGGATGTGAAGGAAATGCTTCCACTAACATTTAAAGGGAGCACTCGTTTCTATGCATCAGATTTGGATTTCATTTGCAGTGACTTCAGAGCCCATCCATCTGCATTTAGTCCTGATTTAGCCTGAGTTCAGAACACATTTATGTTGGGCTTTAATAGCACAGGGCTAAAGGCAAGTTTTTGCCATTAGAAGCATTATGAGAAGAGATGAATTTCCATTCTACCTACTCTGCAGGTTATATTTAATCTCATTCAAATGCTTTGAATAAGATTTACTCTTCATTGTTGCTATCATAAAAGTCACAGAACTAAAACTATATCTCTTTAAAATTAAGGATAGGAAATTTTGAGGTTCAGAAGGTTTTTTCCATATTGACCAAACGTAAACGAATCTCATATGAAAATACACATGCACTGATAGTAAAATGTTAATGAGTTTTCTCAACAAGAAATCAAAACAATCAATATTTTGTCATTAATATTAGATTCAGACCTTGCTCTGAAGCACCCCACTCAAGGTACTCAGATTCCAGAGAGGCCAGCATTTGAGTAAGCTCAGTATTTGTGTTACTGTCTGCAGAAAACTCTTGACAGACAATCTTAAGACCCTTCTGTTTAACAGATTTAAGCTAAAATCCTAGGCTGAGTGAAGCTTTAAAATTATCCTGAGAAAAGTTTAAGAATCTGTAAGGGCTCAGTCTCACAGCAACTGCAATCCAAATATATGATTTTTCAACAGCAGAATTTATTCAGAGTTTGTATTGTGTTTTCGATACCAGCATAATTCAGTTTTTAACACGGATATAAAATATGTAGCTTTCAGCATAGTGACATGCATATACCTTTGCTAGCTCTTATGAGATATTAAGCACAATGGCACAGAGCAATCAGAATTTTTAATATCTACTTGTTAAAAAAAAAAAAAAGGAAAAAATGGTTCTGTAAAATATTGTAAGGGGGGAACATGGCACCCAGCTAAGATTCATCAAAATTTCTCTCTTATTTCACACAAACACAACCATGGTCCTGACTTCAGACCTTTGGAAAATAATCCTGCAAAGTACTATAAATGCAAGATTGGACATTTTCTGTCTCTTTTCAGAGGAATACTGCCTAATCTCTAAGAAACCATGAAGACTGGTTTCACATCCCATCTACCTGTCTCTGAACTGATCACGAAGCAACTGAAGGTACTGCAGGGACTGAGATGGGTGGGAGACCTGTGAGTGCACAGACCACTCTGCATCTCAGGTACAAAGCTTTCCTGGAGCAGTGGGTACAGTGAAGACAGAGAACTGGATAGTTCTAAATCAGAGAACTGCCCACTGTCTTAGTTGGCTCATTTTCTTTTTCTTTATTTCTCCAATAAACACAGCTATTCATCAATTACTTGGTGTGCTTCTTATGTGGTTTCAGAACAAACGTAATGTGTAATTGCTAAGTCATCATCATAACTGATACGAGGAGCTTTACAGTGCCTGAAAAACTTTTTGTTCCTACAGTATTCTGTCAGTGAATTTTCTTTAAATGAAGAAACATTTTCAATTTATAGAGGACACCAAGGCTCAAAGAAATAGGATAATTTGTCAACTGTTGCAAAAGAAAAGTCAGAACATGAAGTAGGCAGGCAGCATAGGTGTCCTAAATACCAGCCTCCATGACCTCTTCCAACCTTAGGTCATGGTTCCTTCCCTCGTTATCCACTTGATGTCCCTCAACAGTCACACCAGCTAAGTGATCACAGAGATCCAAAGATTTCTTTGTGAGTGTTGCGGAGCATATGGATGTGTAATTTCCTCAGCTGCCACAGGCACAATTCTACCTTATTCTGTCTTACAGTGCAACACATTTTTGCAGAGGACAACTTCACAAAGCAGAGCATTCTCCAAGAACCCAGAGGTTAATTTCAGTCATGAGAGTGGAAATTCAGGACAAGTAACAGGTTACCAGGTATTGTCTTGCCTCTAGCACATTATTAACCATTTCAGTGTTGAACATTTGATGAGAAAAGTAGGCAACAGATGTTGTCTGTCAGGACAGAAGACTGAAGGAATTCTCCTGCAAACTGAAGCAGAAGACCAAGAGTGTAACATACACAGCAATAAAAATTGAGAACTTCAGCTGAATGTACTTTTACAATAAACAACACCGTACATTAGTAGTTCTATTTATAATTGTAACATTACAGGTGCTCATGAGAGTGTTACTTTGTTGTGTTACTTGCAATTGTGTTTTGCTGTAACCCATAAATCTGACAAAAGGAAGAAAGCAATTAGGAATTTCCACATGAACAGGCACGGTTTCTCCTTCCCACACAAATGGTGCAAGTAAACACCTTAACCCATGTGCCTGGTGGGGATTAGGCACCGAAACCTCCTCCTGCCTAGTGCTGCCAAGTTTTGTGCTGCTCTGTGTAACACTTTTATGCCAATTATCAAATGAACTGTTTTTCAGTTACAAATAATCTGCATACTAACTGGGAACTTCAGCTGACAGACTAAGTAAAAAGAGATGTTAAAATATAAAAAAAAAAAAAAAAGGAAGAGAAGGGAGGAACATATGCATGTTACAGAAAATCTAGGGACAACAGGTAGCTGGAAGGAAAATGTGTTGGTGGGAAGCCAAGGTACAGCCAAAGGTCTCTTGCCATCATTGTTCCTCTCACAAACCAGGTCCCTGTTTGTCCTTGGTGTCAGCAGCTGGTCCTTCTCCACTTGCAGTTTTCAGGGGAGTGGCCAGAGGAAGAGCAGTGAGTGGGGCCATATGGCTTCCAGCACATCAAGCACCAACGAGCTCCCGATGGCAAACTGCAGGGATGGCAAGGTGGCCAGCTCGTGGTTTCTCTGCCACAGAGACAAAATGCAGTTTTCTGGCAGCCCGGTTGCAGAGAAGAGAAAAGTGATTATTTTGCTACTGACAAAAAAAAAAAAAAACTATGAAAACATATGTAAATTCTTAAAATCTAGCAGCCTGGAAAGGGGGAAGGCAGTGTGCTTCATAGCTGTAAGAGGTCAGCTACAGAGAAATAAACATCAAAACATTGTTCTGCATCAATTTTCCATATATTTTTGAAAATTGCAGTTATCAAATAGAAATACACAGCCAGGTAGAATGGATAGTTTCATCCCGTTATAGAAAGGTCCATATCACTTCAGACAGTCGAATTTTTCATTTAAAAATATTTTAATAGTTAAAAATTACTTGACTCCATACATTTCTACTTATTGCAATTATCGGTGTTAAAAAAATTCAATTAAAAAAGCATTTCACTTTTATGACTATAATTTAGTTTGTCTGTTGTCATAAATAGGGTAAGTGCTCAGAAATGTTTAGAAGCACTGTATATCTTTTATATGGTACATGGCATAATGTTTGTATTCTTGAAGACAGAGTGACATCTAAAGGGATTGTGAAATACTCAAATCTTGCACACTGAATCCAAACTGACAAAGTCAAGGGCATGTCATATTTTTGAAAACTGATGAGTTTTCAGGTTTGCTGTGGTTGATTGTCCCAAGTAACCATGAAAAGAGGATCAAATTCCAATTTTAATGACATGCCTCAGGGTGCCCTCAGGACAACTGCCATTTTTATCTTAGATTCTGCAGGTCCTCAGTGAACAAAAGAGGGAAATCAGCTTTGAATGGATTCCTTGCACTGTTGTCAAAAGTAATCCAACAGTTCTAAATATCTATATCCTAAAATATTTTCTTACAGCAGTTATTATTAACCTGAAGTATTATGAGAGCAAAATATTTAAACAGCATTTTCAGCTGCCAATTCTCCAAGCAGATCTCATGTTCCCTAACCAATAGGTATTATAAATGGAGTCTTTCATAGCTGGAACCTCTCTCTCTGATGCACACACACACACACAAACAAAGAAAAGTCAAAATACAGTATCTATGTCTAGTGTGGGGAGCCAGGGTGGTATTTGCAAGCATACAAATACTTCTACCATATGTTAGAAATATTCTTTAAATTATATCATTTCATATATAGTCCTTAACATAAAAGCCAATTTAGGAAGAAAAAATCAACATCAAGTTTATAATATCAAAGACAACAGTGCAGCAGCAATGTAAAGCTTGCATGTGGTAATGATGAGTTAGGTAACTTTACAATGGGCCTTTATTTCATTCTCCTGTTAAGTATCTTCCTGAACTCACTAACAGGGAAAAAAATTCTACATTAAAACCATATTTTCCCCTCTTGAGCTGAAATCATAGCAAATGCTTGTGAATTTTTTTTCTAGGAACTTGCCCCAGTGAACAACTGAAATGTGGCTCAGCAGCAAAGCACTGACAAGCAGAGTTAACTCTTTCGTTTAAAAACAATTTACCCCAGCTTTGAAGACATTTATTTACTAGAAGAGGAAAAAGAACAAGTATTTTGTCAGTGACAAAAAAAGATAATAGAAAACCTGTGGTAAGAAAAGAACATGGAAAACAGCTCTGGAAAGCTTTTCAAAAGAATATTTACATTGAAGGAAAATAGTGTCTTCTGCCTTAAGATAATACTTACTCACACAACTGATTTAGGTTGGTTTCTTTTGTTGTTTTTTTAAAGAAACCCGGTTCTATTAAACTTTACTAAAAATACAGTATTTCCTTTTCAAGTCAGAAGTAGTTAGCAGAGCTAGTATAAAATGAAAGGTGGGACCTGAGGCACTCAGACAATAAATAATGACAGATCATTTCAGCAAGTCTTAATCAAGGAGATTAAAGCAACATGTAACTCTAGATGCATGTTAATACAACAAGTGGTGAAAAATAATAAATGGAACATACAGGAAGGTACCTATCTCTGTGCTTCTATTAGTCTTTGTGAACAGTCTTTTTTAATTCCTGCCCCAGCACTTTCAAACATATTGGAACTGTCTTAATTTTCTGATGATTTTTAAAAGAACGGTTCACATAAAGAGGAATATTTGATTTTTTATTTAAAATACTTTAGTGCAGTAATTTATGTTTTTTGGATAGGATATTTGAAATGGCCTGTGATTTGTACTGGTTTTAGCCCCCATTCAGATCCTGACCAACTTCCCAGGGTAATCCAGGTGCTCACCCCATCTGCTAGAATTCTGATAAGAATTCCCAGACACACAGACAAGACAGGGCTGTAAAGTCTCAAAGAGAGAACAGACAGAACGTTCTTTGTTAGACAGTGAATCAGTGTCCATAGCTGCAAAGAAATTCATTTGCACTGTATCTACAATGCAGTTTGAACTTTTCCTTCGTTTGGCAAAGCACATCAAGTCTGATTTAACAATTCTCTTTGTGGCTTTGCTTTTCTGTCTATAGCTTCATATATTTACAAAGGGATAGATACATGAAGACTTCTGATAGGGTATAACAAAAATAGTTATTACTATACATGCTTGTATACAACTGAGAACCATCACCTTATGAGGAAAACCATATTAATAGAAAGAATGAGTTACAAAAAGCTGTCTGCATATTAAAGTAATGACAATTTCAGCTGCCAGCATTTTAAAAGTCATGATGATTTATTGCCCTAAGAAAAAATACTAACTCCCTTTTGCATTAAGAAAATACACACTTAGCTCTCCAACTAATATTTTGAAAGTAAAAGCTGGTATCCACAAAGCTGAATGGATCTCTGGTGTGAACTGCTTACAAGTAACACCTACTACACAATTCACATGCTGTCAATACTGACATTGCATTTTATTCCTGAATTATTCCTAGTTAATAATATTCACAAGCAAAACAAACTAGTTCAGGTTTGTTTGGCAGCAGCAAACTGGAGTTTTGATAAAGAACTGGGAGAGGCCCTCTCCAGACCAAGGGTAAGGTACAGTCCCTGTTTTGAGCACCTCAGCGTGGAATTAGGAGAAAGTAAGGGATGGAAACCAGAGCAACACAGATTTCCTCAAGCTCAGTGACAGGGAAGGGGGTTCCTGATTCCCCAGTCGGTCACACAGACTCTTCTTGAGTCCACGAAAGATAACACAGGACTCATCTGACGGAGAAAAAGAAACATAACTATGCAGGCAATGTAAAATGTAAACCCATAGGGATTAAGAATACTTTTTCCAACCCAAAACTTAAATTTGGCAGACTTATATCCTGCTGGTTTTAATTTGGTTGTTCTTTGTCCATTGAAATTTAAAGAAATTAGGTTGCTATGGAGTAGATCAAGTGAGGTTCTGAATCTGATTTTTATGAGGGTGTATGGATAAAAGCATCCACCAACTCCTTGCAGTTACCAAATTCTGAAACATAAAATATAAACCACGAGACTTTTTTTTAAACCTTCTTTTACCAGAGGTGGGTTTTGTTCATTTAAGAAAACATATGTGTATAAATATACATATATATATACACAGATATCTATCAGTGTTTTTTCTAAAGGATAAAGAGCCTAAGAAAATAATACATTCAGTTCACAGTAGAATGAGTCACAGATGCAAAATCTCCAATATTCAGCTATTGTTGCTACAGCTTATGCACGTACCAGTTTCAGCAGAAAAGAGCAAGCTCAAATAACAATACAATTGATCAGGCAACAAAGGAACATAGAAAATGAGACAATAGCAAAAATTAATTAAGTAAATATACCTGAGTACATCTCTTGTGTGCATGGAAGCAGAAACAAACAAACTTCATTAGTTCATGAATGTCCAGTTATCTCCTCTGAGCAGTCATTCTGCTGTCACAATATCCCCCTTTCCCAATTTTTCTAGATAAATATTCACATTATAAACTACCTAGAGCCAAGAGGAGTGATTCAGTTCCTCTCAACTACACATCCCTGAATCAGGATGTGCAGATACAGCAGGCAACAAAGACTGGCATGCAAAAACATATATTTGAAGAAATGGGACAGAAATAGACACTCTTTGCTCAATCTCCCTTTATTTCTGCAGGGTCATGTTGTGTTCCTGGAGGATAATGAGAGAAGAAGCAGAGACAGAGGGTACTCAAACATTCAATCCATGCTCCAAACAGCCACCAGCACTAATTCCCTCAGCATGCTCCTACCCTGCCCTTCATGAGGGACACCCCTTCAATCAGAGCCAGGGGCAGGACGTAGACAAGGACAATGTTTGGCCCTTGTTAGAGACAAACCCTCTTCCTAAACATCCAAGGTGTTTTGCTCTGTTGTGTCAGAACATAATGAAATAAACAGATTTACCAGGAAGGACTGTGAGAAATCCGTAAGAGAACACTAAGCTACAAATGATAAATGAAGGTCATCTTGGAAAGTCTCCAAACCAGAGACATCCCAGTTAGACAAAGAGGAACCTGTCTGACACAGGTAAGAAAAGTTCCCAGTTTCCCCTGACTCTGTATGGAGCTCAGTTCAGTTAAGTATATACATCCCACATCAGACAAAAAAGCCAATGTAAATTTAAAATCAAGCTACAGGCTTCCAGTGACACTCCAACAATTAATATAAACATAATGGGTTAAATGGGTGTATTAGAAAAATCAGAATTTACCAGTACCACTTCCTTGGAATTATCTTAAATCCAAAGTACAACATAAATGTTTCTAACTTCTCAATTAAATAAAAGAAGCAGTGATTAAGCCATGACAGTAATTTACATAAGACTTTTTTTGACAGCATTTCCTCCCCTTCTATATCAAAGCAAACAATCTAATTTCAGCAGAAGAGCATTTTATGTCAGAACACCAAACTCTAAGCCAGGCCTCCCTTTCTTTTTTGAAGAAAGCCAGGGCTGGAAAGGTAAGGAGGGGAATCGATGACTAAACAAAGGTGGCTTTTAATCTGAAAAAAAATCCTACATTGAATAATAAGCCTTGTAACTACCTTAAAGAGGTCAGTTAAGAAATCATTTTGAATATCAGAGGTTTTGCAATGCACAGGTTTTACTATATGTAGTGCAGTACTGGAGTGACTGGGTTGCTTTGTCAATGCTTTTCTGTCAGAAGCCAACTCAGATCTTCAGAATTACAGTATCCATCAGCCCAAATTCCTCATGTTAACTACCTGCAGAAGGTAGAGCCTTTCTGTATTAATAAAAGTTACTTCTATTCACTGTCCACATCTACTTGTGTGCATTCTAGCAGGGGTTTTTGTCTCTTCTGAAAAATATATCAATAGGAAAACTCCAAAGCTCACCTCAACCCTCCAATCTCTTTCAGTGTTAAAAATTGAGAAAATTGCTTTATGTAAAAAGTCTGGAGTATTCAGTGTGGTTGAGAATAGCAGACCACAGATAAAAGTTCATGTGACATAAAAAAGAAGGATGGTCAAGACAAAGTGTGCTTTGTGAACAGCAAGCCTTAGTGGCCTTCTGAATGGAGAACAGTCCTTCCTGAGGTTAGAAGGCATTTTTTTCACTGTGGGTGATCCAAGATTAATCTCAAGCAAAGTAGTAATGATTACAAATTACGGACCAATTTCTATCTTGCCTGCTGTGACAAAAATTACTGAAAAATTGGTTCACTCACCAACAATGAGCTGTCCAACACTGTGCACACTAAAATTATACAGAACCATCATCCAGATTTCTTGGCCCCTGACAGAATTCAAATGGTCCCAGAAACATGACCAGAAGCTTCTTCTGCACACAGATCAACAACTGCTTTTCTGGCACCATGGTCATGAATTCACAAGCTTGGGGGAATTTTTTTTTTTTTTACTTTTTCCTGAATTTTCACCAGTATACTGTAGCAATGAAACTGGCTAGTTTATGTGCTCAAATTGTGGGACTAGTCCTCAGTGGGTGCCTCTGTTCACTGTTTCACAATGTTTAGGTGGGTCTGTAGGAAGAAAAAACAAATACTATTTAATGTTTAAATTCCTTTCAGAGTGTAAATCATTGCAATTAGGTGTATTCACAGAACACCAAAATGGAACCATATTTGTTTCTGCAGGATGTATCACTGCATCAGAAGAGGAGGACAAGGAGAGGGCAGGTACTGAATGGCTGAAAGGATGCTTTAATGGAATATGCGATAACTTTAGCAAGAACAACACACAAAACACACCTCCTGGGGAACAGGTCTTACTAGACTGAAATAAGGTTCTGTTTCCTTCAATGCTCGGATCTCTACTCTAAACGGTTTATCTATTGTTATCCTTGGATGCTCAAAATGTGTTTTACAAGCTCAGGGGCTTTTTGAGTAACAGAAAAATAAGAGCAAAATTCTCCCACAGAAAAGAATGAGAGAAGCCTCACAGCCAGCTGGAGAAGAGGGGAGGCAGATTGTACAAACCAGAACAATGACTGTAACAAGACTGATAACCCTACTACCACCTGAATTTGGAAACAAGACAAATGTTAAAAGTAGATCATGATGCAAATACTCAGGTAGGAGGTTAACGTGGACTGAAATGGTGAGCTAGTATTGAGATGGGGGAGCAGGCTGGGGGTTAACACATCTTTGCCAAAAAAAGCATCTTCCAACTGAGAAATTTGAAGCGTTTTAAGGAGGGCAATAAAGAATTATTCTCCCCAGTTTATGAATAAGAAAACTCAGGAATGGAAAGGCAGATTACTCAATGTCACACAATAAGATGTAAAGAGGGCAGAAACAGACCTCAGGTCTCTCGGTCACAAAATCTCCATTTCATTTAATGAACTTACCTCCCAGATGCAGACAGATATTACAGTGCCCTAGGGCAAATCCAGATTTTCATAACTAAACAGAATGTGAATCAAAATGGATAAGGAATTGCATCCTAAGTATAAAAGTATTTGTATTAAGATACAAAAATGTAAAAATGTGCTTTAAAACGTCCATTTGGAAAACGACCTTTGTTCAGCAAAGAAGGAGAAGAGTTTTCCTTCCTGCCTCACATTTTACCTCAGAATATATATTCAGGACTTCTCCAGATGAGCAATTAATTTTATGAATTATGCAAGATGCAGAAAACTGGGAGGACAGGAAAACTTTGGGGTGAGGGGTAGATAAATGGGCATTTTCAACATTTCTGGAATTAGAAGGATCTTAAAGAATGGCACAGAGCGCTGGGCAAGTAAGCCCTAACCTGGGAACAGATGAGAGAAAGTTGGAAAAAAGTTGCAGGACAAATCCCAACCTATGTTTCATGGGTAACACATAGTAACATAGTAACATGGGTAGCATAGTACTTGCAAAAGGCTTTAATACTGTTAATAGTTGAGAGATAGTAAGGCAATTGTGAGCACAAGAGAGAGAAGGTGGCAAAGCCTGATGCTGTCCACAGCACAGCACTTGTTCACTACTGTCACCAGCAGACCTGCAAAGACTAGAAAAACACTACTCTGGTTTCATTTGTCCTGCTTAAAGACTTGAAGGAAACAGAAATACAGCTTTATTTAATGTTCTAAACTGCTCTCAGTGTATGAGAAGATTGGACAGCCATGCCAGTTTGTGTTCAATCTGCACATTATGTTTATGTGAGTTTACATCTTTTTAATGCAGCATGGTTACACTTACAGCAGTTGCAGCTTCCCTGGGAAACCATTGTAAATGGGACCTGTGCCCAATTGTTTTATCCCAGTTAAGTAAATAAATGAAATATGCTAATTAGCACCCTATTAGTTCACAGTAGGGAGTAATCCAGGGTACTTTTATTGGAAATTATTCTGTCATCCAGTAAGCTGCTCTGTAACAGAATGCAAACTGGTCCAATTTTTTCTTTTTACCAGTTGTGGATGTCATCCAAATAACAGACACCACTAAGCACAATCTACAGGACATGGTGATGTTGCAACGAAACCTCCTTTCAGTCTCCCATGAGTCCAGCCTAGAGATATGCTGGCAAACCCCACAAATAGAGACACTGGCTGCATTTAGTCTGGGGGGTTGTTTTGTCAAGCACACTTGCAAACACATTATTAATTTTCCTCCCTACAACTGGCATTTCAAATATTGCTCCAGATTACTTTCTGAATTTATCACAAATCCATATTAATGTTGACTTTTCTTTTATTTTTTTCAGATGACAGAAATACCAAGGCTGGGACACACCAGAGGTAAATCTCACAGAACAGGAAAATGTGGGATATAAACTCCAAACATAATATTTTCAAATTGTAAGCAAAAAGAACATTTTTATATAATTTATCTAAAATGTATAGTTTAAGCATACATAACTATACACATTTTACCTCTTTGCTAACAAAGCAGAGTTACCAGCATAGTTAATGTAGATCTGTACAGCCAGCCTAGCAACAAGATGACTTTGGAAGTAATGCAGACACTGGGAGAAAAAGCTTAATAAAAAAGCAGCATGTTTTCCAATCCAGTCTTTCAGAAACAGCCATTTTCAAAGAGCTTTGGGGCTTTTGGGGATTAGACACTGTGACACATCTGTCAGGTTGCCAGTAAGCATGTCAAAAATCTCCATCATGGTTTGAGTTATGCAATGGAGCTTACTTATGTTATAGATACTAGTAGCATACCTTTCTTTTGTTGTCAAATTTATATGAAAAGTTACAGGGATTACCTGTGGATTTTCTGACTGCCATTTAAACCAGAGAAGGACCTCAGTTTTTATTCTACTGAACACAAAAGCAGTTTGGAGTGAGTTCTCTATAAAACTTCTAGGTCTTCCATCTGACAAGGCCTACATTGAAGAATTACATTATTGCATAGTTTTAAAGCCTCAAAATACAAATATTTTTTATGCTAAAAATGCTAATATTGATGACAAGTAATTTGCATTTTATTTAAGCAGTAGAATCATTCAACTGACAAAGGATCTAGTTCTGTTTTGTATGAAATTGCAGTCTTAATTCATTAATAAAATTGTGCTGCCCATGTTCACTACAGATTCTGCCACAATTATTTAATCTTTATATCCATTTACATCATAATTGTGGTATTTATATACATGAGTGCCAGCCACTTCAACCAGTATTTTAAATTTCAAAGGGTCGATTTTAAAGTTGGGAAATTCAAATTAAGAAAAGGAAAGCAAGAAGACCTTGAGTAGCACACCACAGTCCTCTAATGTTTCAAATCTACGGGACTTACTCTTTCAAAAGGGATTTTTTTAAACAAAAAGAAAGAGAGGACCATACTATAGAATGACTAATGTAATATGGGTCTCCTGCCTCCAGCTTAGCAGTGCCAATTAGGTCACCCAAGAATCAGGTCTTGCTCATGCCCTGAGGAAGGATAGTTTTACTCTGTACCCTGCAATCCCTGACACAATGCAGCTCTGATTCTCAGGGATCCTCTCCTTTAATATCTAAGAATATTGTGTGTTGTGTATCCAGAACTGTTCAGAAACATACCCAGTGGGTTTGTTAAGATGAGTTTATTTTTATTTTTCCTCTACAACCAGGATCTTCACTGGAAACTAAATAGGAAACATCAGTGACTCACAGCATGATGTGAATGGACTCAAAGGACTGTTTATAGATCTGTAGAGAATATCTAACACATAGATCTCTCTTTTGGGAGTGACCTTTTTTAGACCCTTCATTAGAATATATGCTTTACCTGCTGCAGAATAGGACCCTGGGTTTTTTCAATACAGAACAAAAGCTCACCACCCCTGTAATATGACACTTAAGAAAGTGGTATTTAGACAAATGGAGCAGTTAAGAAAACTGCCGCCCTCAGAGCCACCAGTGCTGCTGAACACAGCTGCGGAAGTACCCAGGGAGGCAGCCGCGACAGAGAACCTGCTGGTGGAAAACCTGCCTGCGGAGTACCCTGTGAATACCCTCACTCCACATCTGAACTCAGAGCAGATCCGAGCCCATCTGCTCCTTCACTACTGGCAAATGTTTATCGAGGGAAGATTAAAAAGCTACATGTGTCTCACCAGTAGTTGATATCATTGAGTCAGTGTCAGAGAATACCAGAACATCCTCATAGAAGCCAGGAGGACTGAAATACTGCACTGCTGGCAAGGAGACACCACGGTCAGTTTAACATTTATCTGCTCCAGTAACTGCGGATCACGCAGTTGAGTATGTCTGCTACATACATTTATTTAACCTGTTGAAAAGTCATGTGGAGAGGGGAATGAGCTCTGAATGCTTTTACACATTTACAGTTGCTGGGAAAAACATTTCCTTTAAACCCACATGTTCAATATATCTGTCTCACTTTGAGTCTGGCCTTCTGAAAGGAAAATTCACAGCCTGGCATTGGGAATGAAAAAAACCTGAGAGAAAAATCTCTATTGACACATTAAATTAGACATGTTTGCAGGGCCGCCAGAGATAGCAATTACTCTGCTGCAGCTTCTGTGGACAGATTACACCAGAAAACACTGACTGCTACCAGGTAATTCTACCTGCTAATTACTTGGGAAAACTCAGGTACTAAACTGACCTGAATGTTTTCACGGGTCCTGGGACCTATTAAAGGAAAGAACTTTAAAAAGGCACACAATGATGCTGACAGGAACTCTGGAGCTGTTGAAAATCCATCAAAAATATTCTTGCAGTATAATGATTAGAGTTTCAGTCAGCCCTAATCTGTGCAGGCATTCACACTTCTCAGCAGTTACAACAAAAAGAAGTGCTTTAATGGAGTGATGATTTTTCCCCCTCTCTCTATATATATTTCC
>WEIV01025748.1:113211-125092 GCA_013390005.1 Calyptomena viridis
TGACTATAAAAAACTCCCACAGAGCTGATCCTGGTGTCTGCCAAGCAGTGAGGCACCGCCACTTTCAGCCGAGGTGGGGCTGGATGGTCCAGAGACGCCTCTTTCCGAAGAGGGCGGCGGAGCGCGGGGAGCGGCCGGTGACGGACCGGGGGCACGGGAGCGGCTCCCGCCCGCCGCTCCGAGGGGTCCGGCGCTTCCAGGGAAGCACCCGGCACTTCAGTCTGAAATCGCTTCCTCTCAAGCAGAAGTCACAGTCTTGGGACGGGGGTCCCTCACTGGCAGCAGCACGGCAAGGTGCGCTAGCGAGGAGCTGGCAGGTCACAGAAAGCAGGGAACAGCAGCCCTGCTCTGTCCCTGCCCGTCCTCCCTTCCCTCCTCAGCCCAAACTGAGCGGCACAAGCTAAAAGCTGATGCTGAGCCCCTGATGCGTGTCCAGGCTTCACCCAAGACGCGCAGCCCCTCAGCACACACCGACCAAACAGGGACTAACGCAGGTGGCATTTGCTTCTGCAGAACGGCGCGGTTTGCCTTGTGCTGCAGGACGAGACGTCCCCAAGGGCACAGCGAGCTCCGGCACAGCTGTTCGGAGCCACCAGGACTTGTGGGTTGCCACACAGAAAGCAAGAGCTGGAGGTCCGGCACTGCTCACAAGGGTTTGTTGTGGGGGATAAAATGGCTTGGTAGATGCAAACCATTAACTCTCTGAAGAGGTGATGCCTTGTAATTTTTTTGGTGCTATGGTCAGACAATACCTGCAAAGGTCAGAGTTGAGAACCCAGGCTGCAAACAACTTTCTCCTGGGCCAAAGAACACTCTGGTCAGCCAATCTCCTTTCTTTGATAGCTATTTGCCAAAAGGACTCTTAAATTTGGGATGTCCAAAAATAAACCCAGATCCAGGTGCAAAGATCTTTCCATAGTGAAGGAGGTTCTGCCTGAAGTCACCAAAACCACAGAGAAGGAATAAGGAAGCTTTCTGTAAATAAATCTGTATCTACCACCACTTTCCAGCCAGCACATTCACCCCATGGGGGACTCAAGTTGTCCCAAGTCAGACAATAAATCAGGCTGAAGTATCATGGTCAGGACCACATAGCAAACGTTATAGTTCACGTGTCTCAGCAGCATTTCTTTAGTGTCTTCTACAGCACAAAGGTAAGTGGAAAAAATTACTGGAGCTCCAATACAGAGGCAAAGCCCAGATAATCCAGGACCCACAAAATCTGCATTTCACATCTAAAAATTCAAATCTTCCTCTGCTAAGACAACCTGCCATTTGCTATTCTGTAAGAATTTGGGTATAATTAAATACTGCTACAGATGCAAGAAAAGCAGTGTTATTTCCTGTGAGGAGAAAAGGGTGACTTAGAGTTTTTTAATATTATAGTTATTGATTTTCAGAAAGTCTCCTTAGGAAACATCAGAAAATCCCTTCTCTCCAAATAGACAAGCCTAAAATTATAGATTCATTAAATCAGTGTGTGGGTAAGAAGTTTCTTCATATAGTATCACTATGTTTAAAACAGAGAAAACACAACCTCCTTTCATCTGCTGAGGATGAGAAATCTATAACTAAAAGAGAATATATAAACAAAGCACACTACTCCCCGGCAGTCTTTGCTGTCAAAACTTGTTCCTGCCCAGGGTGTGTTTCCCAATCCTACCTACATTTAAACTATCACTGTCCCAAACTGTTACTCCAGGGTTGCATTAAACAAGCTAGGATTGACTTATTTAGCAAGCAGCAATGCCACCAGCCTTTCAGCGTGACACCAAAAACATGTGATCAAGGCTCTGCTACAGAATTTAATCCACTAGGCAGCTGCCTAACATAAGAAAATATTCTCTACACTATGTCTTATGACACACATCTGAACAAAAATACTCTCTTTACCATATCCAACAAAGAGTCCACTAATATTTTTTTGACAGTAAAGCATACATCAAAATTAATAAGAACAGTGCAACAGAGACATTAAATAAACAAGGTCCATGGTCTAAACCAGTTGAGAAATATGAGATATATATAGTTTGGGTTGATCTGGTTATCTTCTAGTGAGCGTAACTAAACAAAATGAGCAGGGAGTAAACACTTTCATAAACTTAAATGTTTTGAACTACACTAATCCATCTATTCCATCAGACTAATCTAATTTATCTGAGGCCAGTAAACAACAAAAAATGTGAGCTGCTCACATTTTCCCGCAAATAATATCCCACCATGTTATCTGTGACCACCACAACTCTCAGCCACATTCCATCAAACTTTGGCAAATGTTACCATTAGGAATGATTTTTTTTCTCCTCCAGACTTCACTTCTCTTCTGTAAAATGAGCAGCTATTATCAACACGCAAGTTCCCCAGCTAGAAAGGGAACCAGGTGTCCAAATCAGGACTCAGTGCAAGCTGATAATTATGTATGTCTGCAGATGTTCTGGTTTAGTGGCTCTGTGCTACCTCCGGAGCCAACACACAACTCTCGACAACAGGGCATAGAGGTAGCAGCTGCCCTCTGGCTCTGTATTTCTGTGGAGGTGCAAACCACTATATTACAACTTTGTTATAGCAATTTTTAGATTTTCTTGCCTATGACTATACCTTGCTTTAACAAGGTGCTTAGATCTGTACACTATTTTAAGCAGCACAACAGTCCCAATTGAAAATAAAGGTCCCAGGGCCTTGACCTTAAATATGCACTTGCGAGTGCTGCTCAGTGATTGCCTCTTTTCCTAGTTCTGTGGTTGCCAGAGCAGCCCACTGCAAAGGGCTAGTGTGTTGCACATGCAGTAAGCTGGTGTCACACTACAGATATGCTGAGAAAAGAGAAGGATCTCCTTAATGCATCTGTGAATGCAGGACAGACAAATTTGTTTCCCTGAGAGCTGCTCCAAGTTCCAGCAGTGATCTGTAAGAAAATTATTTTCTTTCTAAACTCTGTTATTGGTATATAAAAGGGACTAATAGTTGCATAATGACATTTCACCAACTCATGGAATACTGCAAACATTAATATCCATAAAGCATAATGAGCAGGAGACTGAAAGACTTACTAATCCTACTCCAAGACTGCCCCCAGTGGCTCATTAGCAGTTGACTTTACAGTTATACATGCAATTTTCCACATGGGCCACCTCCTAGGGAAAACAGATGGTGAGAAAGAGCCTTCCCTCCCCTTACTGCCAT
The DNA here is from genome assembly GCA_013390005.1 of Calyptomena viridis. NCBI lineage: Eukaryota > Metazoa > Chordata > Aves > Passeriformes > Eurylaimidae > Calyptomena > Calyptomena viridis. Next base: position 116,395 of record WEIV01025748.1, read on the forward strand.
CCCCCAAAGAAGTAACTTCTCCATTTTGACAGGTATTTTCCCACTATTAACATTTAACTTCACAAAAAGAAAAAAGTGTTGGTGTGTCTTGGGCAAATAAACAGCTATACACAGGAGAAACTAGCACATTCAAAATGAAAGGGATATTTCTATATTTGAAAAACAACATGCCTTTTTTTTTCTTCTTCTTCCAGGAATTTTGTAAATCTTAGAGACATATTTGGTCAATGCTTGTACTGGACTGTAACACATTACTATACAGTAGATGACAAATGAAATTATCTTTTATATCTATCATTGGTTTATATATTTCTTGACTTTCACAATTTCGTTCTCGCAGATGTACAGGAATGCAAGAGAATTAAAATGTGTAGGTAGTTCCAACAGTACAATCCTGCCTCTTACCTAGCTCAAATAAAACTGTGTCATATATAGATATTTTACTGAGTCCATGGATAACTTGCTCTGTTCCACATCATGGCAGTGGTTATAATGTCAGGGAGGGCAAGTAAAGCCTCATGGTCCTCCTTCCACTACGCAACATTATTTATCTGCAAGGTAAAATCACATATGAATCACTGGGTCCTATTTTCACCTGTTGATTTAGATAAAGGCACAAAGACAAAGCTTCCTTCTTCAGCCTTGACATAAAATATTCTGAAAAGACATTGAAAGGAGGGAGTATCTATTTCTGAAAGGTAGAAATGTTTTTTACAAGTCAAACATGTTTATCTGCTTGCATTGTAACTGATCTAAATGTATTTTTAAAAGACAAAGATTCGAATATTTTACATGCAAAACCTATTGCATAGTTTTCAGTGATTAACTGCTGATACTTTGAATGGAAAATGATGCAAGGGAACCATCACAGATCTGACACTCCAGAAACTCTCTGCCTTTAGCAGCCCAGCCACATGCAGAAGCACATACACTAACAAACTGGCTAGCTCTTCAATAACAGCTGATTTATATAAACTACAATGGTTTCTACTGAGTTAAATGTATTTATAACACACTGCAACATATAAATATGCAGCAGGAGGGGACCCCATGCTTTGTACGTCTTTTGATCAGGCACTGTGTTTATTGTCACTCATATTGAAATTAGATGTCGAAGTAAAAGGGACTTCAATCACAGTAACCCTATCTCATGGTGGTTTCAGAGAGCGCCCTCCAGCAAAACGCCTAATTAGCAGCATTTTCTGAAGAATTGGGGCACCCGACTTGAGACAATCTGTGTCTGATTTCCAGAAAAGCTGAACATTCACAGCTCATGTTGAATCAGAAACAGCACAAGGTAGCTCAGCCTGAAGGGAAGAGATGCTTCAGAAGATCAGACATTACAAGACACAGGATGGGTGGTCACTTCAGTCTGAACACGCACCCAGCAGCAACAGAGAATGTGACATGTTGCCTGACTCCATCAGCATAAAATTAAGCTTCTTGTTAACAGACAAGCAAAATTAAAAAGCCCTGTTCTTTCAACTGCCGTTTTGAAGACTGTGACATCTGTTGGTGTGTATCTGTTGTATAGTCAAACATGAGCAGCATCTCACGTACAGATTCATTTATCTTGGTATGTATTCTCTACATTTTAAATTGTTCTTAATTTCTATTTCTTTTCCTAAGATTTTGTACAGAATTGCAATTATAAGGTACATCCAGGAACCACTGAAAGTATTTCTTACAGTAAGAATGAAACTCAAGAAATTTAGGTAAGTTTACAAGATGCCTTAATAATGTAAGAATTAAAAGGATATGGAAAGAGAATCTCCTATGCCTGCAGCACAATAAAAGTAAAAGAAATACATATTCTTTCTTTTGTTGTTTGGTTTTTTTCTTTAATTTTTGGTCAGGAAAAGAGCAAACAAGGTGTTGAGGCAGCTAAAATAGACCACAGAACAAAAATGGTCACATCCATTTACTCATAGACCACCACATATATAAAGAATATTTATAGATTTATACAAGTCAGAAACAAAAGTTCTTGGTTTAGAGAGCGCGGCAACTTTTTCCTGGTGAGGGTGTAAATTTTTTTTGTTTGTTTTTAATCTAATGAGTGGTATTTTTGTTTTATAGCTTATTTTACAACTGCCGGTTATGCTACTGATGTGACTGTCACAGATATGAAGATATTGCACTGATTTTTATTAAGTATAACAAGCATCCAAAGGCTGACTCAAAAATTATGTCATGGTTGCAAAGATTTGAATCCACATTAGAATTCCAATGTTTTTGATTACTGAACTGCATTTTTATTTTTTGGCTACAGAGTGATATAGGGACAATGTTAAAATAGACCCACTGAGGGGGAAGCAGATACCAAACCCTCTAATGGTGGTGTCCAACTGAGAACCATTTGAATTGTTCCAGACATGTGCTTATGGGAAAGTGACACAAGCCTCTGAATTTAGGGAGCTGTTTCTAAAGCTAGAGTTTATCTAGCACTGCTTTAAAGACAAACATTTCCAATCCATGCAAGGACATGTACACTGAAGCATCAGAAGGGATAGTTCTCAATTCCCTTGAGCATAAACTAGTCCAGTTGAAACAGGGAAAATTTTAGCTCATTGTGACTTACAAGTTTCATTGCTACAGCAAGTAACTGGCAGTGTGTTCATACACTCCACAAATAATTAATATCCTGTATGCCCATTGCAATATGCTGTTACCAGGTAAACCCATTTACTCCCTGTGGAAAGGGTTCAGGAAGGATGAGAAGCACTGCATTCTCCAATAAATAATTTTTTTTTAAAAATAAGCTGCCGGCACACACAGGTGTTAATCTCTTCCACTCTAGAATTATGAAGAGGCAAGTAACATAGACTGTAAATTGTGCAGCCGCCCACGCAGCTCGGCTCAGTGGCACTGCATGTTACCGAGGTGGCTGTCGTGTGACTTCTTAATGGAAAAATGGGATTCTTGGGAAGGAGGGCCAGGAGGCTGTGCAGTTCACAGTCCAGAGGCATTTGACAGCTTTTCATCCCCTGTATTACACAGATACTTTATAACATGCCTATCCAATCACAAGGGGGGTTCTTAAGAGTTGCCAAACGTTTGTTATGGGTTGACTCTGGCTTAGAGAACCAGAATATAGAGAAGGCACCTATTCCATGAGGTTGCCTCAGCACATCCACAGATTCAGTCACATAGGTGCTGAAGTAAAACAGTCAAGGTCACGTACAGAAAGTAAGGATCTCCAATCAGGAATATCCAACAGACAAGAACAAACATGATCACTACAGAAATGAGTAAACCTGAGAGGTACCCTACAAGTGTGTCTCTCTACTCAGTAGCAACAAAATCTCCTTATGGCTGCATCTTTCTTTGGAATAATTCTTCAAATGGACTTCAACTTGACTTCCTGCCTTGCAGAATCTTTTCCTATACTGTTATCCTGCTAAAAGGAGAGGCATCATGTTGCTCCACAACTTTGGAGGAGCAAAGTCTAACCCAGGGCAGAATCTCTGGGTTTAGGGTCAGTAGAAGTGGAGAAGATCAAACTCTGCTGCAACAGTTCCATTCCGGGGGAAGCTTTGGGCCTCGCCTTGAGAACTCATCCACACATGTACCTCGGACCCACTACAGAAGAAGCCCAAAACTTGCTGTTCAATCTCATACAGATTAAAGACACAGGTCAATTCTATTCTATTTGGAGGAAGCAAAGTATTTTCTATGTTACTACTACAATTAGTAAAATGAGAGCTTAGATTTCACATAAACAAGTATGATCTGAAACAAAAACAAAGGAGGTACAGTATTACCCTCCATGCTACACATCTAGGAATCATGAAGAGAAGGGAAAATCTAGCCTGCATTGCTGGGAAAAGTTATAAAAAATTCAGAAGTATTTAATAATTTACACAGTCGGACCACTGACCTTAAAAGTTGTGCTAAAAAATTAAGAACCTCAAAGAAAAGCTATTCAAAAATACAGACTATACTTAAATTATTAGTTCCACAAAATTATTAAGTATTACTGAATTTAATAACAAATTACATATGAACACAATTACATGTATAAGTAAATGTGATCAGATCTGAGAACTTCAGAGCACAGCTATGCAGCATCAAGCTGAGGCAGTGAGTGAGTGTGACACCTATGGAAAAAGCCTTGCTGAGGCAGTAACAACTCTCATCTGTGCTCAGCTGGTCCTGGCATAATACTGAACACATTTGCAGCCTGGCAAAATATTTATTGTGAAACTCATCTGAATTTAGATTTCAGTGTAAATGAGACAAAAATCCCTTTCTCCATCATACCTCATGTATGAAAAATTATTTCTAAGTGTCAGATCCTTCCCTCCATCTTAGTACACCTGACCTATTCACCAGATAAGCCAAAGTATAACAACATTTGAACAATGATTTAAGAAACCCAGCTATGATCTGAAATCTGTTTTAAAAAAGGACGCGTCACTTACTGTCACTACCTTGGCATTCAGTGGAATAAGTGTTAACATTCCACCTGAACAAAATTCAAGACTCAATTAAAAATGAAGAACATATTCTTCACATCTCATTAGAACTATTATACAGATTTATTGGTACATAATATCATCAATTTGGTCGGTTGGCCAACGATTAATCCCTAGATATACACTCTGTAAAGTGCTTCATGATTCGCTGCAAAGAAATAAGCTCTGGACTATTATTTTACAGTACACACTGCTAGGATAACAAGCCCTTCACTTGAGAGGAATCTTTTTGGGTTTCAGTAAAAAAAAGTAAGCAGTGTTAACCTGCATGTATGAGAAGTGCATCTTTGATTGCCAGGTGCTGAAATATCTTGCTCAATTTACCCTGACTCAGGAAGTGCTCTCTGATCTCAAAATTGTTGATGTAAAAAAAAAAAAAAAATGGAACATTGTCTTAAAAGAGCAAAGAAGACAGTACTATAAAAATAATGAGCTGGGAAGACTCTTAAGCCTTTTACATAATAGAACCTCTCACTGCACTGAGGAAGATTCCCTCAAGGCCCAGTGTAGCTCTTTACTTTTATTTTGGTTTAAACAGACAAACACCATAGCATCAATTAAAGAGGCCACTTATTTACTAAGCATTCAAAGTCTACAGCAGTTAAGAGGATTAACTGTCTTCATGCATATGAAATTTAAACATAAGAGATTAAAGACAAACCAACCTGGTCACACACAACTAACTTCAATTAACCTATCTGCTCTCCCTAAGCATTTTTGTTAATAAGCACAGACCACTGGTCCCGATTCAGACCCTGATCTTGCAAGCTCTCTCCAGGTGAACTGTGAGAAGGGAGTGTTGTCAGAACACAGCTTCAGAAGGAAAAAAAATACAGCTCTTGAAATAAACTGTAAAGCAACAGATGCAATAGTATACCAGCTGAACCACAGTGGGAAACGTGGAGACATCCATAGCCATCTTCAGAAGCTACTGGCATTCGAGCATCCAAACACTGGAAGCAACTTTAACTATAATCTAAAATTTCAAAACAACTCTGACTGCTAATGCTAGGGCAGGAAATGTTACAAGCTATAGCTGCTCCATCCATTTCAACAATGTTACTGTGCTGAAGTGATTTATATCTATCACATTAAATATCCCAAAATGGAGACTTCAGTCATTTTATCCTTACATAATTAAATTAATAACAGTCTCAGACTTCAGCTCTGCCTGATTAGGAAACTGTGTTCTTCTGACCTTCACTACATAGGAAACTGCCAGCAAAGATCTGCAGTACTAAGTCTTGAAAAGTGCACACTGGCCAATACTGGTTTTCAGTATTAGAATCAAGTCCAGTTCTTCTTAGTGACATGTTTTTCACAAAATACTATCTTTAAGTTCTCCTGGATTATTTGCAATCACTTCTATGGACTAATGCTGGCAGAGTAGGGGAAGGAGGAAAGGTTAAAGACTGTTGTTTAACTGTCAGTGTTGAAACCAGTGTTTGTTTACCCATAATGTACAGGATTTGTCCATAACAAATACAAGAAATTTCACTTAAGCATAAGAACAACCTATTTTCATCTTGTTAGGGCAATCAAACCCTGGAATACGTTTCCCAGACAGGCTGCAGCACCTCCATCCTTGGAGATGTTCAAAGCTGGACACAGCTTCAAGCAACCTGCTCCAGCTGACCCTGTTCAGAGCAGGAGAGTTGCACTGGGAGATCTCCAGTCTACCCCAATTTCTGTCTGATTCTGTTACTATAGTGGTATCCACTGCTTCTGGTCTCTGTGAACATGCCTCAGTCACCCAGCAGAACAGCAGTAACAACAAACCCTCTCTCCACAAAGTCAGAAACTTCTGTAACTCATCCATGTTATGGAAGTTACCCTACTACCTGTCTTCTGATCTCTTCTGTTTTCAAACCACAACACATCTTCAAAGAACTCCCCCTGCCCCGCAAGTATCATAATACAAGTCTCATATTCAATCCAAGATGACATGATGTTTTCAATTTGTCTGATTTTTGGAAGAGAAGTAGATACCACTGACAGCTGTCGTACTGTGCCTTCCCAGTGAACAGCAGGCAAAGTATGTGACAAGTGGGTAAGAAAGAAGAGTAACACAGCAAAACTGAGCCTTGTATCTCTAGTTTCCTAATTAATAGTTCACTAGAAGGGGTCTTGAGATAGTACTAGTTTTAACCAATGGCTTCATTTGCAAAAGCATCTATTCAGACAGATCATTTTTCTACTCCTTACTCCTGCTAGCCCCCTGCAGGTAATCACCCCAGCCAGCTGCAAAGGATTGTGAATTTTACTCCTCCTTCTAAACTGCCAGTAGAATTATTGTCTAACTTCACCAATTTCCAACCCATTACACCAGCACAAGGCCACGGGCTCTTTATAGAGGCGAGTAATACCAGAATTTGGCCTGATGCATCTTTACCACTGGTGATGGCACACAAAGAGCATTCCCCAGAAATTATGTAGAATTGCCAGTTCAGAAGAGTATGCCTCGCTGTCCCAGCTCCTCTGCCTTGGAGCCTTGCTGTACGTCCTTCCTACTAACTAGCCACCTCACTCCAGCTACCTAGACAAATCCATAGCTCCAATTTAGAAACGCATTTTTTTTTTTAATCAAGCTAGATTAAAATGCCTCTTTTAAATAAAGAGTAATTAGAGCAGGACTATCTCTCTCTCTCTCTTTTAGATAGCTGCTCTAATGTCTGGTCTCAAGCCTACTTTTTTGGCTGCAGGAACAATTATTTTATTTGTAAAAAAACGAAGAGTTTCAATGTAAGAAATTTTATCTATTCTCTCCTGCAACATTTCATAGCCAGCCAGCTGACTTCATGAGTTTCAGGCATCAAAATTTTGGATGTAGAAAGATAACAGTGAACCTAATTGGAGACAGACGGGCCATGGCACATTTCAACAGTTTTTCAGTGATTGTAACCTTTCTGCTAATAAATAAATGCAGTAAACCTGTGAAAGTTCTTTAAAATAGGCTATGTATCTAATGGAATATAGACTGCTCCTCTTCCTCAAGTCTATGTACGTCTTGCCTGTAATTTCCCTAACTGTTTAGGCAGGAGCAGTTTCTTGACCCATTTTCAAGGGGAAAGGATGATACATCATCTGAAGACATCCTCAAGTCCTTCAGCCTTTATCTGTTCTAGATTCTTTGGTTTATGTTTTGTTCTTGAAAGCTCCTTCACTATCCAAAGCAAGAGAACACAAGGCTTAGCTTTGCTGTAAGGCATTGCATGGGACAACATCTGGAAGCTCTGTAACATGATTCTAGAATCAGGGAATATTTTAAAATGTAGAGCTTCAACAATGCAGCTTCACAAAAATATAGGCAGTACTCATTTACAATAATTCTCTCCTATTTGCAAGCTGAATACATTTGGTGTAAGTATCACTAACAGTCAAAAAAATCAGGAACGAGGACCACAAAGAAATAATTTTAAAAATCATGTCTTGATTTTTTTCAAAACTGAAACTCAATCACAGAGGTAAGATCTTAAGTGTTTCATAAACTACATGAAGACGAATATCAAAATTAAGAGGAGAGAATATTAGAAACCGTTGTATGGTAACTACAAAGACAAAAATATAATTATTCATTTAATAATATTTTTCCTAAACAACTATGTATTTCAGACAGAAACAATCAGACATTAGACATTGAACACAGTCGTTTTTCATTAAATTCAGGCCAGTTGCAAAATCTGGGCATTCATCAAGCAAAACCAGCTGGTTTTGAATAAAGATCCAAATAGAAACAGTAGATTAAGCCAATACTAAGTTATGTGGAAATCTGACACTTTAGTGCACCTCTGCATCAGGCTTAGCAAAGCCATTTCACACTTGGCTGAAATGCCTGCATGGTCCCTACCAGCACAAGGCGGTATCTGCACACCTTCTAATCTTCCCCGTGCCACACTGACATGGTGCAGCCTGTTGATGCTCTGTTTTACAAGTGGAAAGGAGAGGTGCAGAAAAAATTAAGGGCTTGAGCCACAAGAGCAATTTGCATAGCTAATCCTGGGCTGTACAACTCCCACACACCAGGCACTGTGTGCTCAGTGCAACACCAGCACCTGTGGGAAGGTCCCAGCAGTTACAGATGAGACACGGGGCAAACAAGCCCGGCCCAGGAGCTCAGATCACTGAGCCAGGCCACAGACAGTTACCTGATAACCACCTGCTACAAATAGAGAGCTAAGCTCTTTCACCACCTGCAAAAGCCCACCACTGCTTGATATTAA
>WEIV01025748.1:125154-158959 GCA_013390005.1 Calyptomena viridis
AAAAAAAAAAACAAACACTCCTAAAACAAACAAATCTGAAAACCTCAAAATCTGGACTGAGCATTCTAACCATCAAGGTGAAACATGAATAAAATCCATATTCCTTCAAACTATTGGTAAATATGAGGTGGTTTTTTTCTGTTGAATCTCCTCTGTTTGATATAAGTAATAGTGATAATGAGAAAAGACACTTTATGTACAGTTCAAGAACTAGGATATTATCCTAAGATACCAGAAACCCAAATTTAAATTTGTGCCACAAAGTAAGAAACTAAAATTTGAAAAAAAAATGTATTTTTCTCACTCTGGGCAAGCATTCTGATCACAAGATCTCAGCACACACCATAGCTCCTCTGCTCTTGGTTTCAGCTGCTTTGTGCATGAGCAGCATTCAGCTGCTGTCAGCTCAAAAAGTGCCTCTGCAATTCAACTTTGTTGATCTTGCAGAGCTCTTGTTTCAAACAAGCACTTGGCTATGAGGTATCAATAACAGGTGGAGGTAGCAAGGGCTGGATGATTTTAAAACAGTCATTGCCACTTAAAAGGCAAATCAAATGCCTAAGGGCTTATCTTGTTAAGTGCAATTGAGAATCTAAGCCCAAATTATCATTCAAGAATCCCAAAAAATGTCTGAGCCTCCAAAAATCAAAGCATTTTAATCACATCCTGTTATTTTAACATGTTGCATACACAAGCAGAGGGTATATCTGTCATTTTAGAAAGACAACAGAATTGAGCAGACCCCTCACCTCGTTGTCTACTGCTGGACTGAAGTTTAGAGTGTTCCCTTAATTGGTTAAGTCAACTGGTAGAGGGCTTCCAGCAACAGGAAAAAGCATTGGGCTCAAAGGCACATCAACTAAGTTAAAACAGCTGCCCAAGAACAGACAACAGCAGTTCTGTAACAGTTCTCCAGGCAGGCACTCTACCCCCAGCAACAGCTATTTTGTTTTGGAGGGATTAGGACAGCACCAAAAACACTAGGTGTAAAGAATAAACAACCAATTCTGGAATGAAATGGTTCCATGAAAAGGTAAGTCCCTGCTTCTGAAAGCTCTTATTATTCAACAGACAATAAAATTAATATCAAACCAACCAAGGTTTCTCTTGCTTCAGCAAGCCTGAAAGGAAGAAAACAACTTTTTCAACTTCTTTCACATTCCCCTTTCTTTATAGACCTGAACAGTCACATCAAGCAAGGTATTGTCAGAGTTGCCCAAACTGCAACATTTATACCATATCACTGATTTCCCAAACAGTGCCTGTCAGCACTGGGACAAGGGTCTGAAATCTACTCTCCAATCTCATCAGTATAGGAGAAATACACTTGTAGCATACCATAGTATTAAGCACTAAGTGTTAAAAGTGTTCCTTTGAGGCGACAAGCTTTTCTCAATATACACACAGTAATTTAAAAAAAAAAATAAATAAACAGAGAGGTGATAATTTGACAATTATCAATTCTTTGCAAGAAAAGCAGAGGAAGCACAGAGGAAGCCTGACCCCCTAAGAAGGGATGTACAATGAATAGAGGCCTTCCTTCGACAGCACTGTAATCTGCGTTGAAAAAAAAAAAAAGCTCTTGTCCATAATGCAACCTGTGCCACTTAAACACCTCCTTTTTTAACCTTGTATTTCCCATTTGCTAGACTGCAAGAACCACTTTAACCTAGAAGTCTTTGTGTATAATCTTCATTTCTTGTCTGTCCTCTTTTATCTTACATTCTGTGTGTATACAGCTGGTATATAAAGAACCTTAGCCTGAACAGAACTAAAAATCACTCAGAAATCCTCCCTGTAAAAAGAAATCACTGTGTTATAGGATTAATCTGTTGAAAAATGGGAGGGTTTAAGCTGCAAAAAATGTAGAAAATGTCCATGTGTAAAGTCAAGGTTAGCTGCTGAATTCATGAAAAAGACAGACCAGTTTGTGTCATCAAACAAGAGATGATTATTTTCTCAGTCCCAGAGTGTCATTTCACAAATCTTTGATAACCTCATCAGGTGAGATAACTCAAGTCAGTTCACATTTCAAAGATAAATCCCTAAATAATTGCCTTACTAAAAGTACTGAGACTATAAAAACCAGAGAGCTGTAATTTTATTAGAACAAAAATTTTTGAAAGAAATTCTAGGTGTTCTTATATATTTTAAAACATAACTTTTCCTCTACACATTTAACACCACATTGCATTTTTGCAAATGTCAAAATGCCAAATAAGTCAGCTTTTCTTTACAAATATTTGCTTCCTTTAAATTTAGGTAAAAGATCAGATCTAAAGCCCTTATAAGAGTACATGATATGATTTTTTAAATTATGTAGAACATGAGTTTATGGCAAACGATGCAGTAGTCACATGTGTTCTGATGTTGATTGCTCAAACCTCAGATGTCTAAAATTCCTGATAGTTGAAAAAAAGGTTGTATGCTGCTGTATCTAACTATCAGGGGAACTTATTTAACATGATTAACTGAAACCCTGATCCTCTGAATTCATGCTTCCTCTGACATTTGGATTATTAAAGCTATAACTGCTCTGAAAAAGAAAAGGCTAAAATGAGCTAATAGACAAAGACTTCTCTAATGACTTTGTTATTTTAAAAAGAAGGCCAGGTGCTTACCCAGGCAAGTAGAAGACAGTCCCCTGGTTCGAGTGGCCTGTGCTGTGCTCAGACACGAGGCTTGGAGGCACAGAAAGGCCTGAGATGAAAGAGTACAAGAGTTACAGTAATATCATTACACGGTTGCACAGTTAAGGAATGTGAAAATCTTGATGGTTCAATTGCAGGTCTGCTGGTCTTTTGTGTGTGTAATGATTATTGATTTACTTCTTGACAGAATCTCAGAGAAAGCACAAAAAAATATGTCCAGATGTAAATGCATATTTTAAATGGTATTTTCATTTGGCCTTAATTATTTTAATGGTATTTTTAATTCTGCTTTCTAAGTTATAATTTTTTTCTCTTGACTTCAAGCTATCACCTATTCTGCTCTAGCAAAATGAAGCAATCAGGTGTGGAATGGGCACTGAAGGCAAAGGCTCAATAAAAGAGCAGCATGCTTTTCAATCTGGCCTTTTAAAACATCCACTATCAGAGGGCTTTGGAGGTTTAAGGGATTAGATACCATGACACATCTGTCATATTATTATGTAAGAAAACTCTCCTGCTGTTTTCTGTGGTTAGAATGTCTGCTGTGGAATGTTTAAAATTAGTTTTAAAAACAAAAACACACAAAATATTCAATATTTCATTTGCTTCAAAGTGTGTTTTCATGGGAAAAAGAAGATAACTTATTTTTCCTGGCCTAAAAACAAGTTATATTTAGCACTCTGACTGCAGGCTTCTATCTGAATATGGATTAACAGAATGCACATGCTTTTACTGTTCACAACAGAGATTATGCAAAGATATCAGGATTTGTAGGTTGGCCTAACTTAGGTATAATTTACAGATCCAGGAATCACCAACAGCATGCAAAAAATAGCAATGAAATATGAAATGATAATTCATGTGACATTCCAGTTACATCCTTAAAAGCATTTTAAATGACTGCTGAATTTAGGAAGCTTTTCTGTCTGGAACTAAAGCCAAAATAATTTTATGACAAATACTAAATATTATCCTACTGCCCACAGGCTTTGTTTGGTTAACAAAATTACACATTGTCAGTGGTGTGGCAGCAGTGTCCACATCCTGCTGCTGAGGGCACTGCAGAGCAACGAGCAAACTCCACATTCACATCACACGTGGCTGGAAAGCTGCAGCTTCATTAAAATTATTATGAGAAGCAGAAGTCTGAAGCCATCGTCCACCACCAGTTGGATACTACAGATTTAAACAATTATTGTAAGTTCTGTATTGGTCAATTCTGATCTTCAAGTTCTGCAATTCTCATGCCCCTGCTGTGCTGTTTTAGACATCTCACCCTTACAGCAGGGGAGCAGAAGATGCAGGGCCGTTTAGGTGGTAAGAGCTACAGTACTGTGCTACACAAACAAGTCACAGAAGCAAACACAGCAAGAGATGAATTGGATGTTTCTCCCATTCCAATAATTTTTCTCTCTCCTAGCACCTGAAATCTACCTTTGCCAGGAATTCCATTATCAACTGCACAAAGCATTTTAGTCTCTGCTTTGCATAGACAGATGAAAAGAAAATAGTTGTCAACAGATAGAAGCTAGAAAGAGGCAAACGAAAAGTCATCAACTATAGGTTATGATCACTATTAAATATGGCCAAAATAGGGGGGAACAGATGGGGCTTTTTTAGAGACATATGCATATATATATATGTGTGTGTATATATAGTTTCTCCCAAAGCTGACCTTCACAGGAGCACAGTATGACCATGGAAAGTAATCCCTGCTCAAGGATCAATCCTAACTGTTTTTTTTCATACTGACATTATCACAATTTGGAGCTACAGGGTTCCAGTCTGAAGCACTAACCCATTATTCTCAAAGGGTGCAGGCTAAAGTGAGAAACTCTTGTGCAGCTGCGCAGTGAATATTAGAGCACTCCCTGAGCACACAAAGCTCTCAGTGCACACACACTCATTTGCTTACCATTTCAAAATTATCATCCCACTTACACAGTGGCCCTCAGTTTTTAATGTTTTCCCCACAGTTTCCTTGAGTGGGAACCTAAAGAAAATGTGTTCTCAGCCACACAAACTCAGTTCACCAAAATCTTCCAGAACTTGTGGTCTAGGACTGGGAGTCTCACTGTTTCACTTCTGGCATTTCTGTAACCCAGAGCATCCTGAGCAGAAGGCTTGCACCAAGGGAAGAACAGAGCAGCAAGTCATGAAAATACACACCTCAGGCTAAATAAGATGGTTCAAACACAGCATTGCAGGTTATATTGATGAATATATAACTTGTTACTAAATGATAAGCACATCTTTTGTTTAAAGAATTGTACAAACCTAGTCTGTAAACATTGAGTCATATTTCCTCTCTGTGTGTACCACTGGCATTCATTCTGAACGTAGTTTAATTCACATTGATCATTTTACACAGTTTAATATTAAAATACCATGTGTGATTGATTATGTACATACACAGATAACTACTATAGTGAGTCAAAAGAACAATCAGATCATCAATTCAACAGTTTTCAGGAAAAAAATAGTTTCTAGGAAACCATGTTCAAAAATGTAGATTCAGAAATCCACAAGGGTCTCTTGTTTAGATGTCTCTTATGCAAATGCTCCTCCCTCAGCTGGGTTCCCCAGACTGACTTTACAACCCATGATAAATCTCATTAATCTAGAAAGAGGGAATATTATTGCCACATATTGGAATAAATGATGAGGAAAATTATTTCAGTCTATAAAACAAAGTGATCCATAAGGTTGTACAGCAGCCTTCCTGAATCCAGCTTTTTAAACTATGCTAAACACTTCTCATTTGGACACAATCAGTGTACCCCCACACTGTATAAAATTAGCCAAAATTTTGTTGCAAGAGCCCATATTTTTGAAACATTTTAAGACATTTCAAAAGTGCTCTGATTCAGTCTCAGATGTGAAATATCCAGAGTCCTAAGGCTTGAAAGCTTCAGCAGCCCCAGGATTACTAGCCTATGCTTCTTTCAAATTACTATTTAGTCTGAAAATATTTGGAAGAGGGATGATGTCTTGTTTAATAGTCAGAAAAAGATATTTTTATTAAACAACCTATTCTTCCAGAAATCTGGATCTAAATATTTTGAGGAAAATTCATGTGCACATACAAGTAGATCTGTAAATATATACACATTTTGTCTTATTTTCATGTAGTCCTTAGATTTAGACTTTAGGCAGCTTCTGCAGACATCTCTTCTAATGGGAGTGAAAAACAGGTTCAATCTAATGTTTATACACAGCTGGCAGAGATGTGAGAATGGCTCTTCAGGGGCAGAGCCTGCCTGGCACACACAGGGTCACTCTCTGTGCACAGAGGTCTCAGATGAAGAGCTACTTATTCCAACAGACACACAACAAACAAACACGGCCTCAAAGCCTCCAGCACAGCAAAATCTTCCTCTGTCTTTGCTTAGCTCTCCAGAGCCCAACATACTCTCACTCCCACACTGAGCATCTATCAGGGCTACCCTTTTGTTCTTCACAGGGGATTTTCATAGAATACTGAACTCTGAAATTAACCGCTTATTATTTTTAAACAGAAGTAAATAGGGGCAAATACATTTGAAAATCCAGGATATAAAAGATTATAATTTTCTTCCCAGTGACACACCTAGCACTTCCTGGCTCCAGCAAGACTTTCACACCATCATTTTCTTTGCCTCTGGCCACATTTAGATTCAAACTCACTCCTATTTTACATACATCTCATGTTTCACTTCTGTTACTATGCATCGTCCACATTCCTAACAAACACGATGGGATGATGGGTTTGCTACAGCCATTTTTCAGCATTTTCTTCTTTCCCGTTTTCCTGCACTGACCCCCTCCATCCTGCCACAGGCCTGAAGAGGTCATTCAGCTGACATTTTACTGGACGCCCTCGAGTGAATGCTAGTAAAGCCGTTGGGACTACAGCATCTTTTCAAGAGTCTTTGCAGAGTTTGGGACTTGCCTGAGGGCATCCACACTGTTGAATCATGAGCGGCTGCTGGCACAAGCTCAGTTCACAGTATGTCCTCTCAAACATGGGTCTACTGTGTGTGGTGTTACTATGCTGAAGAAATGTCTATTATTGGGACACTGGAAGTGACTGAAAAGTTTACAAACCTTAGTTTCTCTTGGCCTAACAGGAATATAGCTGAAACAAACACGGATGTGTTTTATTTCAACATCTGTACTAACAAGGAAAAAGGAGTCAAACCATTCATTCTCTCCTGCATACAAGAAAGAGGGAGGAGAAAACTGCCCTTCTCAGCCCGGCACAGGATAGACTTTGTTGCCCATCTGCCCCTTTCCCTTCCCTGCTGCAGTAAGATTCAGCCCATGAAAACCCCAGGATCTAGCACTACTCTAAACATGCTCACAAGACCATGCCCCAAACACCTTTACTATTTACATGGTCAGCCAAGGACCACGAGATACACTAATACATAGACAATGGAAATAACCAACTTCCTAACAACCAATCCCAAATCCAAGTAACAAGAAATAAGGCAGGTAGGTTATGGACACTGCAGATAAACACTCACTGTCTGAAAACAACCTCGTGCATCACAAATTCTTTTATTTTAAGGATTGCTTGTTTTGAGTTTTACTTGAAAAAATTCACAGCTACAAATGTAAGATGGACATAAAACTTTAGGAAAGAGACTTCAAGGAACTTCCACATGCTTACCTAAATAGGTATTTTAACGTATCCAAGTGCATTTACTAGCTTTGGAGCTGAAAGCATTATTCAGCAAAATGAAACTGAATATAAAATAAAAGTCTACACCATTCAGGATGGTGGCAATCATAAGTACAAAAAAAAAAGTTCTTTTCTGGGCTTACAAGTGGGGATTTTTCCAAGTCGATCAAAAACATAGCTGATCTCATGGCAAAGCATTTAATAAAACTAAAAATGTTAAGTACATTTTAATGACTTTAGCCAAAGAAAATTCATGAATACAAATTCTGCTGCAGAAAAAAAGTTTCTAGCAGGAAGAAAGAAGCGGCAGTGTTTCAGCAAATGTATAAACATGTATCCTAAATGTAATCATAATGAATGAGGAAACATATTGTACATAAACATCTGAAAGACAAAAATACGATCCATAAAACATACATCATCAATAACTATAAACCTAAATAATAATTGTACCACATCCATCACATTCAGAGGCAGGTAAATGTAGACTCTAAAACAGAGGACAATATGTTCCTGCTTACAGTGTAAAATGGCCCCTTGCCTTAAGGATGTACAGTGTGCCTATGTTGCTCTCTTTTGGCCAATGTGCAGTACTGACACAAATTTCTCTGTGCAACAATTCCAGCCCTTAAAAAAATGTTATTCAACTCTAATTTCAAAACTGATCTTACAAATAACCTTTAGCTTCTAGTTTTAACATCGTTAAAATGCTGATCCTTTTTCATCATTATTGCATCTAATAAATTGCTAATGACGCAGAAAGTTTTGTCCTAGCTCCTTCACCAAGCTTAGAGGCTTATATGCCACAGGCTACTCTACTTCATCTATAAGCACAAAAATATTAATCAAAAATATGTATGTTGAAGGGGAAGAATAATTTTGGAAAAAATATAATAAATGGATTTGTTTCTTGGATTTGGCAATGGCAGCTGTACTTTACTACTCTTGAGTTTAAGGCAGGAAAAGTGAAGGCCAGCAAACAATAAAGCATTCACTGAAAATTTTAGTGTAAATGCAGTTGTTTGTTTGTAGTAGCAGAATAAAGAGGATACGACAATTAAAGCAAACTGAATCATTCGCTTCATGCTTGTTGAAAGAACCCCATCACTGTTCATAGAGCAGAGACCTTGCACAGCATCATAACACAGCCCTTCCCACTTTCTATACTCTCCTGCATCTCACCCTCAGTGGGCCTTCCTACTCTCACCATCCTCCCGATTTCAATTCTTCTTTGCCTGACACCTTTTCACCAGTGATATGGCTATATCCATGTTTTCCTTAGCTTTTTGCCTCCTCTGTTTTAGCCTGTTTGCTAGTACATATGTTGTGCTATAAAAATCTTTAATAGTAATCTCTGTCCTTTCCACCTGGGCTGCATAGAACTGCAGTAATAATGTTTATAACCAATTCTATGGGGTAGTTATACAGGGCCCAGTAACCTTCAGGCTATTTCTCATTCGGGACAAATAATCTAAATTAAAGAGATTAATCCTTAGGGTACACATGGGCTTAAGGTACTAAAGGAGGGCAAATACTTTGCTCCATTTATTTTTGTGAAAAAGTCTAATCAACAAAGGACAGTCTTCTTAAAATAAGCATCCAAAATAAAGCTTTCAAATCTACATGCAAAAAAATACGTGAAAATCGTTCCCAATTAACATAGGAGAACATTTATTGGTTCTCTTGGATTTCAATGGTGCAAAATGAAATGCTCAGCATCTTTAAATCCTCTTTCTTTTACTGACATGTATTAACTGTGGTGGCATATAATTTTAGCCACCACAGTTTGAAAGATTTGACCTCCTTTTTCTGTGAACAACAAAAAGAAACATATAGATTTGCATAAGTATTAAAAAGAACTCCAGTAGTTACTGAAGGACTTAGTGATATTTTAGAAAAATCTTATCTTTTAACATATTTCAAAAAGCTGCTTATCCCACTTGATCCAGATGCACCCACCTAATCTGTAAATCAAAGAAATCACACCCAGAAGTGAGAGCTAAATCAGAGGAGAGCTTCTGAACCTCTTTAAAATGTCCTTAAAAATCTGTGAGGAAACTTATGTAGCTACATTGCTTCATCCATACACAGAACAGAGTAATAGCAGGAGAACTGTTGTGACCATACCATTTGATGTCCTCCTACAGCTGCTGCCCCAGGAGTAACTGGAAGAGGTTATACTTGATGCAGATATCCTGATGAGTGAAATTTTAAATTAATTATTACATATAAATAGTGAAGAGAGAAATTAATGGAGCCATACTTCAATCAAATGATTCTGCCAAAGTCATGAATGGCAAGAACATAAACTGAATAATTCATAAACAGCAACACACCTTTGAAATTGTAGTAGCTGTTTTAACTAACTGCTCTACTGTGTCTCTTTGCAACATACAACAAAATTGAAAACAATAACGTAATTCAGGGGACAAGATATCAGATAAGCTGCAATAATGGAAAGTGATACCAAAAGCAGCAGAATGATTGTTAAATCATGGAATCATCAAGGCTGAGAAAGACCTCTATGATCAAGTCTGACCATTAACCCAGCACTGCCATGTTCACCACTAAACCATGTCTTTAAATGCCACGCCCTTCTATGAGGAAATTTTTCCTTGTATCAAATCTAAATGTCCCCTGGTACAACTTGAGGCTGCCTCCTCTTGTCACCTGGGAGAAGAGACTCACCTATTACTCTCTCCAATTACCTGTTCTTTCAGGTAATTGGAGAGATCAGCAAGTTCCCTCCTTAGCCTCCTTTTCTCCAGCTCCCTCAGCCACTCCTCACAGGACTTGTGCTCCAGGCCCTTCACCAGCTCCACTGCCCTTCTCTGGAGTCACTCCAGCCCCTTAATGTCCTTCCTGAACTGCGGGGCCCAGAACTAGACATGGCACTCGAGATGTGGCCTCACCTGTGTCGAGTACAGGCAGGGACAATCACTGTTCTAGTCCTGCTGGCCACACTGTTTCTCATACAGGCCAGGATGCCACTGGCCTGCCTGGCCAGCTGAGCACACTGCTCTCTCAAGTTCTGCAGCTGTCAACCAGCACTTGACCTGATAACAAGAAAAACTGAGGTTGTAACATTATAGAAGACAAAAGGTGATCACTAGTAACACAGAGAAATTATCTCGGTAAAAAAATAAAATTGAAAATAAGATTTAACTATTGCCTATTTAAAGTATTACCTGCATTAAATAAAAGTAATAAGTTATTGGCAATTAAAGTTTGACTCAGATATCAAACAATCACATCTAACATGAAACTTTAAACTGCCTCCAAGTCAAAAGATATGAAGAGTTATGGGAGTACCCTGAGAAATGGTCTGCTACAGCACTTTTCAGTCCCCTCCTCCTGTTTCAAAACTCCATTCTGGGGCATCAGTCTGTCCACAAGGATGCAGCCCCAGGACCACATCTTGGATGGGAAAATGTACTGAGGAAACATTCTATTCAACCCTAGTATCAGACTGCTACTACTTCAGAGTCCCTCGGGGCAAAAACCACCGAGGAGATAACTGGGCTCAGCACAAGGACGAGCCTTGTGGATTAGTGTGTGATATCTACACTCCTGGTCACGTTTTCCCTGGGTACTCCTGCAATTTGTTATACAGCCATCATTCTTTGTTTCTCACTTGAGTACTGCCTGCCAGCACCTCGATGGGGGTTGTTCAATCACTCCGAGTGAGGCAGAAGACAGTGCTGCTCTAAAGGGAAAGTACAGGAATTCCAGGAAACTAATTGCAGAACAAATACTTTTAGCTTTTTGCCATCCTCAGATACAATTTGTCACTTGTGAGACCAACTGCAACACAAGGAAGCATTTTATAACTGTGCTGCAATGTGTAAAAGCTCAATTTTTCATGCACTTGACACAAGTTTAGGTCTTACACTTGCTAACATGGGCAGTCATAGTGATGTCTGTTCATCCTGCCCCGACTTTGTCAAATCACTTGCTCCACTGAATACCACCCTCTGCTGCATCTCTCTAGAAACCAGTCCCAACAAACTGCAAGGCAATTTTCTAAGTAACACTATTAATTGTCCCTTGATCCCCTGAAAGGATCACCCCATACAGCTCAGCATCCTGCCTGTCTTCCTTTTCTGCCATCCTGCAAGCCAGCTCTAGAGAGCAGGAGAGAAGCTGTCACAGCCTGGAGTCCAAAGGGAAGGGAAAAGTAAGGCTCCACACACTCCTTCAGGCTGGAGCTCTCTGGTGGGATGCAGCCCCTTACATCCATGACCCTTCACAGTTCAGACTGTTGCTGATCTGAATAACACCTTAACTGAAATTACTTCAGTTACTCTCGAGCCCAAAGATGAACAAAAGGCATAAATGTGCTGGTTACAGTCCCTTGCCACAGCTGATATATCCAAGAGCAACTTTCTAGCACTGAGGTTTTATGAGGGGTCACACAGATTATTTCACCTTTTAATTTACTATTTACAGAACAAATGAAAGGTTAAACACCATATCCAAATAACCCATAATAAGTGGGGGAAAAGTATCCTGAAATACTAAGCTATAAAAATTCAATTAAAAATATAAAGAAATAAATAGCCAATCAGGGTTTTTGCAGTTATTCTAACTTTGATCTTTAAAATCTCCAAGTTGATTTATATCCTATTGCTATAGAAATCAAACAATTTTTACAGTTGATAAACACTCAAGTTGACTAGTTAATTAAATCCTTTTTGGATTTTTTCCCCTCTCTTTCAATTTTAGTGGAGAAGAAGTTTAAGCTTTTAATAGCAATGTGGACCAGCATTAAATAATTCTTTTAGCTGATGTTCATAATAGCAAT
Source organism: Calyptomena viridis (assembly GCA_013390005.1). NCBI lineage: Eukaryota > Metazoa > Chordata > Aves > Passeriformes > Eurylaimidae > Calyptomena > Calyptomena viridis. The sequence continues at coordinate 137,276 of WEIV01025748.1, forward strand.
TACTGATTTAAACTAGAGAATTCCTTTGGGAGGGGACAAGAAGAGTTTGGTTTTTTCTTCCCTAACTAAAGCAGTAATTAGAAAATACTTGACTTTTCTATACCTCTGTTAATCTACCTTTTTCTCTTCCAAACAACTGCAAGTTTCCCATATCACTATGTTTATATGAACTAGGTTTGCAAAGTATTCCCAAATTTTCTGTGACATACTTATTTCATGCAAGTTACACATTAATGACATTTCAGACACCTGAATAACACTAATATTTTTGCTGCATTGTAAAAGATACTAAAAATGTAATTTTCACACGATGCCACAACACCCCAAGAGTTCCCACAAAGGAGCTGCAGAGCAGGGCTGGGTTTGCCTTTGGTTACCCCTGGGGGCAGAGGACAGCAGCCCTGAATAGGGCTTGGTGCAAGCCCAGTTCTCTCATACTGTAGATGAATACTCCTCAAACTACTGTATGACAATATCTGACTGCACAAATGCTGCTGGCCCTTATACTCCATCTGATAAACTAACACATGATAACGGTTTAAAGAAAAAAAACCCAACCTTACTTGACATTACTTTGTGGAAAACTACTGCTATCTTAACAATTGCTCCTCAGTTGGGTAGGGGTAGAGTAATTTGCATTATTCTATTAAAGAGTGTCAACAGGAATTAAAGCTTCCAAAAGAAAATTTTTGCAGAACCAATAATTACCAGCACAAAAAAGCCAGAGTAATTATTGCTAGGCTGCTCTCTCACTTGGCTTTGGCAACAAGAAAAAGTTAAGCTGGGAGAAAATCTCCTCAATCAATTTTGAAGAAAATAGTAAAAATAATAATAGGTAAGAAAAATCCTCATTGGTAGTGCTGTAGTAATTCCTTTACTGCCATGGCACCACAAAAACTTAGTCCTTTCTGCTGATGGGCTTCCAGTTGGAAATGGATTGTTTTCCAGTGTTTTGAACAAGCATAACCTGCAGGTCAAGACAGCCCTCCCTGCTCAGAATTGTATTTTATAAGCTTGCCCATGCAAACTTTCAGAACCAAAATATGAATGAAGGCCAGCATTAGAGGAATGGCAGAAGGGGACTTCCTGCAGCTGACAAGCTCTGCCTGGCACAGCCCCTGTCAGCACCTTTGCTACTGGAAATGCTGGTCACATGTGCTGTAACAGGTGACGTTACTGACATCTGCTGAGGACAGGAGGTGAAAGAAACACTGCACTGGTGGTGTGACACTGGTAGGACACTGCACCATCTGCAGCACCTCGGTGCTTTGTTGTGTGGCTCCATTGCTTTCAGATTTCCACATAAAGTTCCTGCACTAGAAATAATCTCAACACCCAGCAGAGTCTAAGACCAACATGACCAAACTGTGAAACCATTTCTCCCCACAGAGCAGCGAAAGTTGAATTAAATTTTATAGATGTGCAGACACAAAAAGAGAGCATTGCTACACTCCAACTACTAGACTATAATGAAGAGTGATGGTTCACTAGTAAGTGTTCAATGAAAGCAAAGTTGCTTCTGACAGAGATGACATTTTATTTAAAAAGAATAAAACACAATAGCACAACATAGGAAAGTACAATTTATTGTTGAATAAATAATTGCATTACAGTGTTATACTTCCTGCTGAGGCACTGCAAGCTAAACTGCAACTCAGGTGAGATACAAATTCCTAAATAACAAAAATGCTGACATGACAGTGCATATTAGAGTTACTGGATGTTATCATTGTTTATATAGGAAAAAAAAAGACATAATTGTCCTCCTAGAATTGTAGAACACATTATACAGCCACCAACTAAAAGAAAAGCATATACCAACTTTTTTACTTGAATTCACTACAGTAGTCAGTAAAGCTATCCTTCCCCTGTTGTTTCAGCCTGTACAGGAGAAAAAAAAAATTACACCCCATCACTGCAAATCTTGACTGAGAGCCCAGCCTCTTCACAACATGGGTGTTTCTCAACCAAGAGCAGACATCCAATTATTTCAGCATTCTAAGCCTAAGTAGGTTTTCTATTATCATTAATAATACCTGAATTGATGTACTTGAAAGAAGATATATAACAGGCAGAGGTGTTACAAAGCATAATAATTGGGTACCATTTGGGCAACTGAAATGTTTTCTATAAAAAGAGTTGTATTCAAACACAGATAAGAACGTGTACTGGGACAGTTTGAACACTGATTCGCATCAGATGATGATTCATATTACTATTAAAGCTTTTTCCTCAAACCCAGATTTGTTAGCACTTGGAAGTTATAAGATACACAAAGCTCATTATTTCCTCCACTTGAGCAAGCTGGGGGTGGAGGGAAGGAAGAGAAGAAAAACTGAAGTGTCAGAGTTTAGAAAGAACTGTCTGCATTAGTGACACCTTCCTCCTCACAGTGAGCAGCCACACTACTCTGACAGCTGGAAAAACGTGCGCAAGAAGTCACAAAACCAGCTTGTAAAATGGCAAGTATAAAACCACTGCACTGTACACTGCTTTTCAGAAAAATTCCCTTGCTACCTATCTCCTCGTTATTCACCAGCTGTGACCAGTACTGTCATACTCAGTGGCACAGCTGTGGAGCAAAGGAAGTTAGGGAGCCACCTCTGGTTCATGTCCTGTACTTCAAAGCAAAACCAGAGGGTGTGGTGACAGGAGAGGAACACACATGCTGAAACCACAGCAGACAAAAATAAAAGTGACAACTCTGTGCTTGATGTGCAACACAGTCAAGTTTAATGCACCATGAGTGTAACCCAACCACACATCTTCAGGCAGTCAGGCTGATTAATATGGCAAATCATCCCACAGATTGACTAAATTAAAGTTTGGAAAGGTGATGTCAGGTCCATTTTACCAATACTCATAGAAATTATTTAAAGTGCCAGAGGAACTATGGCAGTAACCCTTCTCAATTGTTTCTGGTTGCATAATATATTAAACACCAAAGAAACCAACAACGTGACTGAAGTTAAACTACCCCACAGCATACTTGTCTAGTACTGTGCCATTTTGATGGAGCTACTTTATTCATTGTCTGAATCAGAATAAAAGAAATCGGATGGCTTGAATCCTACATAATTGTGAGAAAGCAGCTCAGTCGCACAAAGAGCACAAACTGCATGGGAAGGAAAGAGGCTGTATGCCCAATGGTCTGACTCAGCAGAACACCTGCAATCATCTAATAGGGCTGAACAGGAAAGGGCATGGGGGAGGGAAGAAAGTTCAACTCTTCCAACATTAATATATCTGTGAGATTGCACTTGACAACTACTCGCCAACATGGTCAGTCACAAAAAATATCTCTACACTGCACAGTGCCCCCTAATTAGTTAGTTACCACAGAAAAGTATAGATCTCTGCACAGGACACTTTGCACTGCTTCTCTTTGTCAGTGTTCTGTTTTTGACTAATTTAATGCCTTTGTAAGGGATATTGCATATATGAAATATATGAAATATATGCAATATAAAATAATATTGCATATTATTTTACCAAACAAACACTAGAACTAATGAAATCTGCAGCTGTATGTGATCCACAAGTCTCTGGCAGAGTCAGCAATGTCAGAGCTGTGAGGAAGCAACTGCAGTTTTGAGCCCGAGACCACCGGGCAGAGAGGTGCTTGCACACAAGGGCTGCTCAGGGCACAGGTGCGAACTCTGGGAAACACACACAGAGTTCTCATATTTGTCTATTCTTGTGCCAGATGCACCACTGCGAGTCCACTTGTGTGTCTCTCAGCTGTATTCCTCTTTGCAAAGTAAATTAATCCCATCCCTCTTTTGCAAGGACAACTGGAGGGCTTCTGATACCTGAACCAGAGCAAGAAATCAGTGCACTACAGAGAAGTTTGCAATGTGGGTATTGAATGACTGGTTTTATTTTTCTTTTTTATCTTGAAATTGAAAGCTTCTGTTTAGAAAATAAGGTTCTCTATGTCCTTCAGAGAAGCTTCCAAGAGAGACAGTGGATTGTGGAGAATTGTGGTAGGAACAACTGAGTGGGTATAACGATACAGATGATCATGTGACACTATGTCATGCAGTTAAAAATCATATATAGCATTAAATGAAACAGTTTGTTCTCTCATAACAGAGCAAATAATTCCTACAAAGGTGGTCACAAGGACGACCTTTAATACGAAACCTTCTCCAAGATAATGTTTTTCCTCACCACATCCCTTTACTCCTTATACCCTTTTTGGGCTCCAACTCTAGTTCATGATTATCACCCTGAGCCTTCAAAGCCAGAGCATTGCAGCAAGTGGACTGCCTGTGCTGCCAGAGCTCAGTACAGCAGCACACTGTCTGATGGTGCTCAGCAAAACTATGTGACAGTAGCTGTGAGCTGTGGTTTTGTGAGGGCACAGCAGGAATGGCTGGTAGGGGTCACTCCCCTATGCTTTTCTACCCTCCATAATGCTGCTGCTATCTCCTGACAGGAGCTGATGCAGAGCATGACAGAGTGCTCTGCAGCCACCTGAGCCAGCACGGCCTTCCCAGTAGATCCTGGGCATCCATGTCAGCCACCATTTCAGCCAGGTACAGGCTCCACTTGGATTTATGGTGCTAAGAGCACATTGACCCATTCAGAGGGCACTCAGGTCCATACAGAGCAGTCTTAATTGCATGATTATGATATAACCTATAGCATCTGTAGTGCAAGGAGGGCAGCACTTAGTTCAGTATTAAGAGTTCTCCTTACTGTGAAAACATTGCCTTTTGTTTTAAAAGAAGAAATGATGCTATGTTAAAAAACACCAAGAATACATCTGCCCCCACAGGCAAAATATTTTGTTCCATATAAATAAATGGTAAAATTACCCCCATTTCCTTAAGAGTCCTAAAGTGCTACAGGTATTTACACGCTAAAAAAGACTCTTCTATGTTAACAAGAGACTTCAACAATGTAGGGAACTGCACAGAGGTAGCTGGCAGAGAACAAAGAACACAGATGTGGAATAGCAACTAATACATGAGAATTTTACCACATACATAAAAAATTACAAATGTTTTTAGCAAATGCTGGAGTGAAAGATTTTCCAGTAAGCTTGCCATTTAACACCAAATTATTCCCTCCTGAAAACAGATTCAAGTTTTGGTGCAACAGCTTCAAGTTAATTGTTTTAACAATGCATGCAAAGCTAACTTGCAAATACTTATATTTGCTTACACCCAAATTAGATGTTATTACTGTCAACGTAATTCAGTCCTTTCACAGAATCAATTAGGTTGAAAAAGATCTCTGACATCATTGAGTCCAACCTATGGCCAAACACCACCATATACCAAGCGTCACGTCCAGTCTTTTCTTAAATACCTCCAGGGACAGTGAATCTACCACCTCCCTGGGCAGTCCATTCCAGTGTTTAATCACCATGGCACAGCTTAAGACTATGTCCTCCTGTCACTAGTTCCCTGGATGAAGAGGCTGACACCTACCTGGCTACAACCTTGTTTCAGGTAATTGTAGAGAATAAGGTCACCCCTGAGCCACCTCTTTGCCAGTCCTCACAGTATCTACCCTCTAGACCCTTTACCAGTTCTATGGCTCTTCCCCAGACTCACTCCAGCACCTCAATGTCCTTCCTGAATTGAGGGACCCAGAACTGGAAATAGCACTCGAGGTCTGGCCTCACCAGTGCAAAGTACAGACGGACAATCGCTATCCCAGTCCTGCTGGCTACACTGTTTCTGATATAAGCCAGGATGCCACTGGCCTGCTTGGCCTATGCTGGCTCTCATGTTCGATTGATGTCAACCAGCACCCCCAGGTCCTTTTCCACCAGGCAGCTTTCCAGCCACTCTTTCCCAACCCGAAGCGCTGCAGGGGGTTGCTGTGACACAACAGCAGGACTCGGCGCTTGGCCGTGTTGAACCTCGTACCACTGGTCACGGCCCAGCCAGCCAGCCTGTCCTGATCCCTCACTGGAATATATGGGCTAAGTCAAAAAGTAATCTTCAGGTTTTACATATAAAAGTGAATTTGTTCTAGAGCTCCTAGACCAACTAAGCAACCACTCAGATGTAATTTTAAAAGCAGCTTAATTTATTTTCCTGTACAGAGGATCACTTAAGACACTAATTTTCCCATAATGAGGACAAGACATTCTTTGCTAGACAGAGCACTAACCCAAGGCCGAAGTCCACAAACAGGTGTCCTCACGAGATACTTTAAGTGTTTTCTGCAACATCACTTCAACAAAGCAATGATTTCAAAATGTATTTTCCTTGCTCTCTGGACCTCAGATAACAGGTGAAGCCTCTGTAATGTTTCTGAATTGGCATTTCTGAGGCAGTCCCTACGGCTGCTCATCCTGGGGCACGTGTTCGTGCTGCCCACGTAGCCGCGGTGAAACAACTCCGCCCGCAGCCGCCCCTTACCTGCGGTGCCTCCTCACGGGACCCCGGCCCCGCTCCCGGCGGCTGCAAAGGCACTGCCCGCGCTGCCACCTGCTCTCAACTATAAACTCGGTGTGACGGGAAATCAAAAATCTTCGGTCAAGGGCGATAGTTTCGACTAACGGCCGGCGGGACTTCTGGAGATCCGGTTATTAATAAAACTGAACAGACTCACGGCTCCCCAGCCTCCCTCACACCCGGCGCGCTTCCCCCGGGCGGGCCGTGGCTCCCGCCTCAGGTGCGCTCGTGCAGAGCCCTGGAATCACCGCGGGCGGGATTTCAGGTGCTCGGGTTCTACCAAACACAGCTGCAAAACGTATTACCTTATTGCATTAGCGTCCTAAGGGGGTAACGATCAACCCCTGGGAGCTGAGTTATTTCCCTTCTCATTACAGCTCCCACAGCACTCGGAAATACACCCGAGATCGTGTTGCGCTGCAAAAGGCATTTAGGGGGTTGCCCTCACCTTCATGTTCCGTGAATTTGTTGCTCCTCAAGCAACAAATGACAGGGCCGAGGGGAGGGGAGACCTGCCGGTCACCAGGCTGAGGGTGCTGCCACTACAGTGTTTGCAGGAGCTCAAGGCCAGAACTAGTGTTTACTAGGAGCACTGATCTGATCACAAAGGAAATGCTGCTGTTTTGCAGAAGAAAGGGGTAAATGCTTCCACCTACGGCACTACCTGGAGTTGGGTTCCAGGTACAGCCTGTGATTGACCCGCAGATCACACGCACTGGTTCTGAGGAGCTGGCAGCAAAGTGTAGCATGATGTTTATTGAAGATATTGATCCACACATTATTAGGAACACAGTACCACTTCAGAAAAGGTTATCAGAAATACAAATATATTAAGTAATGCCAGATGTAAACCACCATCTAGTTCACTTTTGTACATGCTAAATGTATTTTTTTTTAAATCTGTCCATACTGCACAGGTATGGTTGGTAGCCCTCTTTCTTTTGGCAGAGTATTCTGTACAGGCTGAACCAGCCCAGCATTAGCATTTGAGAACAGAAATCATAATGAAGTTTTAAAAATAAATAAATAAAAATGAGGAAATGTAAAGAAAGACATGCAAACCTCCTATCTCTTGTTCGCGTCTGGCAAGCTAAGCTGCAAGCTGATGTTATCCTTATGGCCAAAAGTAGAATACAATGGAAGCCTCCAAGAAGAGAAAATTTACAGCTTTTATTAGGTCTTACAGATAAACAGAATATGCTTTAATAATCATTGTATGGAACAAAAGAGATATACAATTAATGTGAACATATTATATTACCGAGCTAGTATTACCACAAAAATTAAAAAATACTTTACCAGACCAAAAGACTGCTTATATCTGGCTAATCTCAAGAGGGTTTTTTAATTGTTTACAAATAATCTTGTTATCATATATTCTGCAGTTCTAGAGCTGAGGCACCACAGCACAGGCATCAAAAATCTCACCCAAATTCCCAGTTTTATATATCTTATGACTAAAAATAAAAAAAAATAATAATTTTTCATACAACTTGAATCTCAAATCTCTTAAGTCTCTTAAATTTGCCTTAAACTGCTGGATATAAAAAACCACTAACATACTTGCTCCTGAGGATAATTAGACCCCAAATAATTTTTTTAAGTATACCTGAAATACACTGATAATTTACAAACACATCTCAGGGTTAAATGATTGATAAGTACACAAGTCTTTGGTAAATAATAACTACTCTGTTCTTTACTCAGTTAAAAAACTTAATTAATTTTTAAATCTAGATTAACTAATTTGTTTAATAATTATTTCTATAATGAATAAAGCTCACATGACACAATGCTGAGTGGGATGAATGGTTGTATGTAGCAAAACCTGAATGATGTTTTCAAGCTACAAATCCTGTTAATACTAGGTTCCTGCCCTGGCTTGTTTTATTTTTGTGCTCTTCAGCCAACCCCAGGAAGCTGGATCTGAATGAGAGTTTTCAAATGAATTAGATTTCCAACATTTAAATGTGTCAGCAATCTAGAAAATACTGTCCATTGCAAGGATACATTCTACAGTAAGTACTGGATTACATGCTAAAAACTACAACAAACCAATTAGTTTAAGTTTGAAATAATACATTACAGCTGCAGCATTTCCTAAAATGTCTGCTTTACCACTTGTGCAGTAAAACAGGAGAACTATGAGCTGTGCATGCTTGTGCGAGCTGAAGATGACTGCTTGCTCCCAAAGGAAACCTAAAGGCACAGGATATAGGTAATGTGAATGAAAACCTGGAAACAAACCTTGGCTTCCATTCTGTTACAATAATCCAATTAGAAAGTGAATGCCTTAACCAATATTTTACTGTGTGTGTAACTAGATGGCTTTGCTTTGGCTAAAAGATACTATATCATGTCCTTTGAGAAAAATAGCAGCGTTAAATAGATCTTGTTATTTCAGAGGAGAAATAAAAATATGTCTGGTTTAGGTTTGGCATACAGTGTTTTGGGATTTATTTTAAACATGTCCAAGAACTGATCAGAATATTTTTGATGACTGTTACAGTTTTACTGTTCTACTAGAGCTTTTTAATTATCTGCCTTGTTGAAGGATCAATAACATTTGAGACAATAAATAATATAGTTTACAATAAATAATTTTCAAGTCAAAGTATTGTACTTGCAAAATAATGTAATACTGTCATAGACTCTTCAAGATCAATTCCATTTTATATATTCTGCAACAAAAATAACATTTCTAGTACGAAGGAATTACTTATAAACCTAGCAAGATCTACACATTCACATGTGTGTGTAAACAACTTAATAAGGTTTATTATGTTCCCAAAAAAGCTATGTTTTTACAGTAAGTTTTCAGCTAAATTTTATCATAATATGATGGTAGGAAATATATAACAGTGCTTATATTTAGCTCCTTCACAAATTTTAAATGGGGAAAAAAAATGGAGTGCTATTATTTACAAACAGCAACTTTCCTTCTACTTCACAAGTGACTGTATCTGTGTGTGAACAAAATGTTAGGGCGAGCCATTCCAGATGAACTGCAGCTAAGTTTGGATGAGGATGATTTCAGGATGAACAGTGAGGGTCCTGGCAATAAATACCTAGAAAGGATATGAAAAATACAGCAAAGTTTACAGGCAAAGCAACATTTCAAAGCAAAAGAATTAGTTATTTATGCACCACACCTTATAATTGTTGTATGCAAGAAACTGGGTACAGTAAGCACTATTTAAAAAACACAGAGGGTAAGAGGCACAGGCTGGCTCAGAAAAGGAATCTAAACTCTCAGCAAAATTTCAAAATGTTGTATGAGGATCCAACATCTTTCTAGTCCTTAATGTTTCAAACCATCTAATAAATAAACAATGGAACCCTGTAACGCTACTACCAAAAATTAATACTTTAACCACTGATCTCTGGTATTATAGTACTATTTATTTAATTTAAACTGGGCAAAAACTGCAAGTGAGGTTAAGCAGCTTATAAAAAGTTGTCAAACAAATTTATAAGAAAACAAAAAAGATTTTCAACTTTGATTTCCAGCTCTAATTCTCTAAAAACAGACATATTATCATCACTACTCCAGTAAAGGAAGAAATGATGCTACAACCTAGTAATCCACATCAGTGGCTATTTACCTTTTAAATTCAGGCAACTATATAGCTTGTATTTCATATAATAATACAAAAAATAGCTTATCATATGCTTAATATTCATTCTTACATATTTTCATGTTATAATTACCTAATTGTAGAAGTCATTAGATGAGCACAGTTAAGTGTGCAAAAATAACATCTATACTAAAACAGAATTTCACAATTAATTATGTCAATGATAGGAAGATGAACACAACTTATTGTACAAATTATTGCTTCAAATGTTGTACAATTCTAGTGAATCATATCGATTAATGATGAATTAGTGAAAAGACTGATCTGACTGATCACACGGATAGAAACAGCACCACAGAGTGAATCAGGCACTATACAGAGAAAGTGTACACAAGATTTGTTTAAGCTTGAGAAAAAGCTTTATTATCAATGTAATTTTTAACAATTTGCAAAAAAATAAAGTCAGGTGTGGAATGGGTTGGTGGTGAGCTTGACGGTTCACTATGTCACCAGATCAGTCCTACCTTTGCTTGATGATACAGTAAAAAATTAATACTTTCCAGTATTACTTGCTATGTAATAGATAAGATCACTTAGCAAGATATAAGGATCTAGCAGTAGATGTTTTGTTTTTTTTTAATTTTGTAAGAGAAGTGAATGTATGAAAATATTAAAAGTTTGACATTTTATACAGTTTGATTTTATCTAATTTTTGAAGAGATTTTGGCATATTTTTTGAGCTCTCCTATTGTTTTATTTACACATCTAATTTTGTCATAAAAAAAGTTACATTAATAAAAATTTGCATCAATGCTTTTATTCAGGAGCATTGTATTTTTCATGCCATACAGTGGATTTACAGTTAAGAGATAGGATTGAGAATAAATTTCATTTCTTCTCCATTTTCATTATCTTTTTCTCTCTTCCTCTACAATAAATTTTCCCAGCTAAAGAGATACCTATTTGTAATATTTGAAAGCTATAGTTTCACAAACTTCGTTTCCTAAACACAAACAAAATAACAAATTGGTTTGTGCTCAGAAAAAAACAAAGTTCTTCAAATTAGACTTTATAGTCTTGAAAAAATTGACTTCTCATACATTTATTAAATTATACTCTGATCTTTTTTTGCACCACACAATTTTATGAAGAGTCAAAAAGACTACTATTAGTAGTGCAGACCCATTAAAAACAGAAACCTAAGTGAAAAGGGAAATAGCATTGTGGTTTTCCCATTTCTAGAAAAACAGTTCATTACCTTACAATTGTTGACCATAACAGGCAAAAGCATTTATTTCCATATGTATCTTTCATTTCACAAATTCAGAATGTCATGGTTAACCAGCATATTGCTGTATCCACATATAGATGAAACATTTGTGGAGACTAATATACAAAATGTAACTATGATCAATCAGAGTTGTCACGACACTCCATTACTGATATTTTAGATATAGAGGGCTTACATTCCCCTAGCCTGTGAAACTTATGAATACACTTCCACTCAGTGTCCAAAGAAACTGGAGATGAGAAAGTTCTTAGACCATTCCTTTCATTGCTTTCCAAACACAAGCCTGTTAACTGCAGTACTTCAGAGTAATCTGATCAGTTTGAATAGTTCGTGGTTGGTCCTGATGTAAAATTTTCTGCAGTATTAACTGTAAAAGCAATAAAAACTTCAAGGCTGAAGATTTTCTAGTCTTAGCTAATCCAAATGACTTTACCATACTCCTGCTATAGCTCAGTAGATGTTAATATTGAATATGATTTGGTTTGTGGCTAACATACTTCTACTTTTGCTGCGACCAAACAAATTCAGCTTCTGGTTGGTTTTAAATTAAGTTAGAGTGTCTTAAGATCCACATGTCAATAACAAATGGGTTCAGTGTATCAAATAACTAATCTGAGATATAGCAAGTAAGCAATTAAGTCATAAAATAAGTCTTACAGATAATATATCAAAAGTTTGCTTTCCACATAATATTTAATTCATAAAGCCTTTCTATGAAATAATATATGTAAGGTATTTTATATAAACAAAGCATTTGTAAGTTTATACACACAATAATTAAAACTGCCAGTATGGACAGAATCTGGAACCTAAGTAATATGAAACTGACATGTAATTCTCTACCTGTGACTGTTGAATCGCAAATCGTTGACTTTCACAGTTGGACCATTTCCAGTAATCCCTATACTGACAATACTATAACCTCTACTGTGTCCAGTTGGAGAACTAAACCAGCCGCTGGAGAATCGGGTAAGTGCCAAATAATTCTTTTACTATATGATGCTGTTTTGCAAGGTTTGAAAATATATTTATAGTCTGTAAGATGAAATAATAGAAGTTTCAATCTATAGGTTTTGGAAATCAACTTTGCAAAACTGTGCAATACAGTAAATCAGATGGCACTTACCTGACCCTTGGCTGGAGCTGTGCCCCTACAGCATCCCACTGCGAATGTGAAGCCAGAAGTATCTGACATGTTAGGATACCTCTAGGAATGCAAATCTGGAAACAGTGACTTTGAGGGATCTGAGAAGGGGAAGAAAGGAAATTTTCAGTTCACTTTATGGAAAGCCTTTGCTGCAGTTAATTAGGCAGTGGGCAATCAAGAGTTTAACTAAAGTGTACTTTCACACAAGATCTGTGTATTAAGTCTTCTTTTGGTAGCACTTCATGAGTGGGCTAGTGAAATTAGAATGGCTGAAACTCAGGATCAAGGGAAATGTTGAGGAGTTTGCTTTGTTTTTTCTTAAATAAAAAGAGTGAATCAGGCTTAAAGAAAAGTGTAGTGGTAGCAACATAGACTGAAACCTGCTCCAATACTATCCTTTATACTTATAATATAGGAGGAGAATATTCCAATTAATACCTTGTATCATCCCAGTGGTGGCTAATCCCAGTTGGGGATCCTCTTGAATCTGATGAATATTTGTAAACTACCAGCAGGCAGTGTTTACAAAGCTGTACTATTCGCTGGCAACACTGGAGTTGCTCAGGAGTCAGCACCTCTGTGCTTTTGCTGAATATGGTTTCCCAAGAGCTCCTATTATGGAAAAAGACACAAATTCATGTTTTCTATCACAAATTGCAACCTAAGAGTTTTATTGTTTTATATCAGATTTAACAACAGAGGAACAGAGAAAAAGCATGACTTTGCCTGTGTACAGGAAAGGTCTATACAATTTAACACAAATGCTGCCAGATTCTGAGTCCAAAACACAAATTAAGAAGTTAATCTTCTTATGGGAAATGGCCACTGCCATTTTTCACTTGTTCCCTATAGTGTTTATGGAGCCATTACTTAGGTTTAGCACATATAGATTTATTGTCACATAATTGTGTATGTGTATTACAACAGGAATAACAAAAAACATTTATTATTTTTAACATACTACCACCTGAATGCAAATATGATATTAAAGGAATTAATCAAAGTAAGAACTTATTTCTAAATGTCTTCATAGCATAATAATAATCTTCTTTTAGGCACATGATACTAAGAAACAAATATGAAATTAATTTACAGGAGATTAGTATGTGCTTTGCTTTGTTTTCAAAAAAAAAAAAAATCATATGAGAATCTCAGTTTAGTCATTCAAATACTACTGATTAATTCTTATGGTGATATGGGGTTGGTCTTCTATATAAGTACATCTATAGAAACATTCTCTTTGTTTTCCTAAAAAGAAATTTGTCTTCCAAAAAAAAAACCCATTGAACCCTACCACACCAAAACAAACCAGGTATGTTTTAACACAGAAGACTACAATAGTTCTTTGCATACACCTCAAATCTGTTTGTCCAAAATTCTGACCAAGTTACAGATTATTCCATCTGTTTTAAATGGCAACATGGTCCCTGTGAAGACTTTTTTTCTTGGTCAAATTATTATCCAGCAGTACAGATGGTCTGTAAGCTTGAGGTTCTTTGGTTGTGTATGAAAGAAGCACTTCACAGAGTGAGGAACATTTGCTGCGTCTGGCTTCAACCTAACTTCCGAGATGATTTAGCCTTGTCCATGGAGATCAGCAAGAGACTTCACAACACTAGAAAGTTTGTCCTTAAAACAACCTCAAAGAACCAGCAAGCTTGCTTCTGCCTAGCTACATCTTTTTAAATCAGGCTGCATTTCACTGTGAGGGTGGTTAGACACTGGAACAGGCTGCACAAGGACACTGTGGGTACCTCAACCCAGGCAGTGTTCAAAGCCAGGTTGGATAAGGCCTTGAGCAGCCTGGTCTAGTGGGAGGTGTCCTTGCCCATGGCAGGGGGGCTGGGACTAGATGATCTTTAAGGGCCATTCCAATTCCTTAATATTCTATGATTCTATAATTAGGATGGAATTTGACCAATAATGTCTAAAAGATAAGCTGTATGTATAGCTAAATGATTTGTCATCCTGGCTCCTCATGATGATATGTTCCAGCTGAATCCATTCAGTCCTACAGAATTTTCATTGCAAACATAATTTTGAAGCGATGCATGCATTTCTTCTTAATTTTTACCCACACAATTAACTAAGAAGCATTGCTTGTATACATAAAAACTGCTTCATTTCACAAACTGAATAATTATAGAATCGTTTAGGTTGGAAAGAGCTGCTTATTTTCTTTAATCTATTTTTCTCAATTGTTTCCTGTCTGGGAACTTTCCACATGTATTTTTATATGGAAATTAATCTATTGTCTTCTTTCTTTCCTTGTGATGAAAGTAGCAAGATGAAGTTCTAAGGATTACATCCATTCAACAGATTCAGTGCTACACATTATATTATAATTCAATCCATAAATCTCAGAAATCCTGTAGAAGAAACTCTCCTGATAAATTCCTTAAGTTCTGGACATAGAGGTCTGTGATAACTTTCCTACAGAGGAGTTTTTTCAGTGGAAAATAATCTATGGCCTGCTGTAACTATGGCTGACAACAAACATAGTGCTAGACTGCTACCCTAATAAGAAAGGCTGAGATTTGGAAATATACACGTGAATTTTAATGAGCTTTCATATAAATATGCCTGTGCAACCTCCTCCATGTGCTACACAGATTCAGTTTATTCTCCATTACATTGCAGCCAACAGGGATCAGAGCACTGTTTCCTAAGTAAGTTTAATTTGTTATGCTGTAACTTAAGCTTCCGTATATTAGTAAGAAATCATGGAGTCCTCACCAGATCCATAAGAGTATTATATTTGATTATGCAATATGGTAAATTATGTGTTATTCTTTTTATAACCATCTGAAGTCAACTGGTTCTACTAGTTTTGTCATATTACCTTTAATTTTTTATTATATAGTAAAACAAATGTAGCTTTATTAAATCATCTATATCACGTTTTCTTCACTGAGACTTAAATTTTTCATTCTTTTTACTAAAATAGCACATGCCAGGCAGATATCTAACCATCAAGAGCTGGCAACCTCTAAGCAATCAGCTCCACTCTTCTCCCAAGACATATATCTTATGAATAGGTAACATACCACACTCCTTAATACATTTTCATATAGTCATGTTGTTTCATCAGCACATTAATACCTCTTCCCAACATGTTTTCCCAAATTCTACACATGTCCTATGTTTATTCCAAAAAATCTAAAATGAAAATTTTCAGGGACATTAGAAGATTTTCATGCTAAAAGCAGAATACAGAATAGTAATAGTATTATTAAAAGGGAAGGTAATTAAAATATTTTATAACAACAAAAGAAGCTTGGACTCAAGACTTACACACCTCTGCTAGCATGAAGAATATATGCAGCTGCTAAGGATTATATAAAAAGAGATGTTTCAGATTGGAAACACAGAAAACTTTTCTTATCCTACTTTAACTTCTGGATTGTGCTACATTCCCAATACCTATCTCTGCAAATCTTAAGGCCAACATTACATGCATTTTCTAACAGCTCATCTCAGTGAAACATATATTGCACAACAACAAGCCTTCAACAATGAGATGATGGTAAAAAAAGCTGTTGATCTTTTGTATCCCTTAGATCCCTCTTCTTCTTGTTTTCCATTTTCTTGGGTAACAATTAACAAAGGTATTGCATGCATTCCCTACATATGATAAATGACTATATGTGAAAAACCTATTGACCTGATTCCTTTGTACATACAATACCCATCAGCATACTACTTTTTGTTGTAGTTCATTTTCAATATATCTCTTAGAACACTTTATGCGAGTTAATCAAAACCCCTTCTTTATACATTTTAGATATCGACAGAGAAAATGTCCTTTTTCATATGCAATGTATTTCATATTTAAATGTTTGTATGCTTATTTTATGAAGAAATTTGGTGGTGGGAGGGATTGTTTTATACCCATGATATGATTCCCCAAATCTATCTTTACATGCATGCCTTTGATTTCAGGAATATAGATTATTAAGTGTAGGTTATTGAACTTTCTTATACGGCCTGATCTTTTCCCCTCCCCTAGAAAACTTGTATCTGCCACCCAAACCAAGAACACCTGGTTACTTCACTAAGGACACTTCATATTCTGCATATACTTAGACTTCCACCAGTACGGGAAATAGTAAGTGTAATCAAGCACACAAATTTGAACTTATTATATGTAAATCACAGAAGTGACATAGCATTTGGCATGAGATGTCAGATGCACTTGTGACTGATTTCTTGCCATGTAAGTCTGGAGCTTAAATAGATATGACGTGTTTGACACAGTGGTCTGGCCTTAAAATCATGCACCATCCAGTGGAAGAGTTCGTTTAAGACTCAGATATTTTGAAAATTAGATCTTTTTCCTTAGATTATTATATTTGTAAATACATAACTAAATGTTGGATTCCCTTTCTGAAAAGGTTGGCCTGGATTATTAGATTTAATTATACTGTATCTTTAGATGCTTTTAAAACCAGTTCAGTGTATTACAGAATTCTCCTGAATAAAAATGAGCAACACAGAATGCCAGCATTAATTGTAATTGTGAAGTTATGAAGATGACCAAGGAGAGAAAAATAGGCTTACCCTGAATTACAGAAACAGTTCCACAGGCCTTGGCCATGGCTCCAAAGTAAGCGATTAAATACACGGTTAAAAAGACGGTACAGATGTAAATTTTCAATGTCTGGAGCTTTCCATACGTGCTGTAGAACTGCACGAACACTTGTCTTGACTATATCCAAAACCTGGGAAAGAGTATTCTAAGTAAATCAAAGCAAAGGCATATTGCAAAACCAAAAACCCAACTGATGGCTGATTCCCTGCACACATACACACAGACGACTGCATAGCTATAAATTCCCACAGATGTCTATGTTTCATTTCTGTGCATTCATCAGCAAAATGTATTATAGCTTTTCCTGTCAATAACATTTTGCAAAGCCAAATCAAAATATTTTACATTTGTTACAGAAAAGTCAATTTGTATTTTTTTCAGTCTGTTCAATACTAGCTCATTAAAATGACAAAGAGTTTAAAAAGAAAAAATGGACACAATTACAGACTACAAGAAATCTTCTTTTCCCAATTCCTTTTAAAATATCATCTATTTTATAAAGAACTAAAATGCCCTGAAAAACTACAGGCTGCTCAGTGTTACCCATGGATCAAACCATGTTAGTTTACCTGGCAGGAGACAGTGTAGTGAAATCAATAAGTAAGAAAATAACAGCAAGATACTTAAAATAGCAACGTTTATAGAAATGCCACAGATTTATTATATACAGACTACATTTAAATACAAGTACATAAAGATGTGGGAGAAGAAAATACTGATCTGCATTCACTATAGCACACACACACCTATAGGCAGCTGCACATCCAACTCATCGGAGTCCTCTTGGATAAGTTTTGCACATCCCACTGAACTGGGGCATGGAAGCAATGTGGGATTCATCTGGACTGCTTTTAAATATCTGGATGTTCTCATGCATCAGGCCCCTATGTTCCCTCTAGAATCAGTGTGGAGAAACAGGTTCCAGAGTGTCTTGGATTCTGTCTATTTAACTGTCTATTCTACCAATAAGTCTGGGAATAGTTTTGTGACCAAAGTATTTTTTAGTCCTGGCGCTGGTGCTCTGAACAGCATCAAAGCTGTCCTACAGAAAAGCCTATGGGGCGTGTAACCTACTAACAAGAGAGTTAGTTAAATCAACATAATGTCCTCTAAAAGATACACCCTCTCTGCCTCTTTTGCATAACAGCATCTTCCAAAAACCAGTCAGACTCAAATGGGTGGTGAACAGATGGAGGTATTTGTTAATTTGTTATGAGATGCTGTAAATTAGAAGGTACAATGCTTTCCCAGGAAATTTTCAGATATGTATGACAAACTGATTCACATTGTGTATGTGGCTCTCAAAAGGTGAAAGAGATATAGCAGAACAGTGAAGTATGGAAGCATGGTGTAGAATTGCAATTTTTTGGTCCTGCATAAAAAACTCTTGTTTATAAATAGTCTGATAGGACAGCATAAAGGAAATAAACCATAAATAAACAAAATTCTTGCAATAGCACAAGGAAAATGTGTAGCAAATGGGCACAAAATCTATAGATACCTAATAATGACAACCTCAATAAAATTTTTTTCCATGTTATTTAAGCTCTTTTTGAAGACCTAGAATCAGTCTGCATGCATAGGTCATGCACTAATTCCATGCATATAATAACCCAGTGCAAATTCAATACTGTCCTCTCTCTTGGGAATCTTTATAAATGCAGGTGTCTAATGCACTAAAAGCCACACCTATGGTCTCCTCCTTCCAAAGAGGGAGAGAGAAAGAGTAAGAAATTATAACCTAAGGATGTTGATCTTTTTTTAGTGACAGCAGCAGCTAAACCCAAGTTTTGGAATGCCTCATGCCAGTGGAATGGGTCCAGATTTCCAGACACTTCCTTAGCAGCATTAGCCCATTTTCTTCTTGCTTCTCAAGTACTTTTCCTTGTGTCTTGCCTGCCTAGGGCTTTCCCACACAAATGGCTTGTGGTTGTACACACCCATTTGAACCAACTAAGTCCCTAAATCATAAGGATCAACCACACATTTCTTTGGAATGTTACAATGACTGAGAGTACTTTATCTTCCTCTACAAAATAATTCCACCCTGTGTAGACTCTCTCACTAGTCCAACAGACATGAGCTAAGAACAACAATGCCAATGCAGAGCTCTTTCTTTTACTTTAGTTGAAGAAAACTGCATATATTTGAGCAAGCTGCAGGCTGCCAGGTAGTCTGGGAAAAAAAATTCTTGCTGTTTTTACTGTCTTGATATTGCCAATATGCCAGAACAGGAAATGTACCAGTTAATTGTCCTTAATTTGCAAACATGGCCTCAATCATCCATTTAAGAAAAGACACAAGCATTGCACAAGTGCTGGAACTTCAGAAACCTACATCTTCATTTTTCTAAGTTAATTTCCCTAGCTTGCCTTCATCTTTCTGTTTATTTTAATTGTCAACATTTACTTTAACAAAACCAATTATCTAGGTGTAACAGAACAAGATGTTGGGAAAGAGCATAATCAAAACCCTCTGGTAGGCATCAAAACACTCTTACAGAAATTATGTAAAGTGATGTAACATGAAACAGTTATAACTCCTCCCATACAAAAGTCTCTTTTTCTTGAAAGTCTTAGAGGTTAAATTTCTTTTTAGCATGCATTGATTTAATTTGATTCAACTTGCTTCTGAATGCCTCCTGTACCTGTGCTGTAATGCCAGAATATTACAATATGAGCAGAAGTTTAATCTTTCTACATACACCATGTTGAATAATTGTTAAGCAAATATAGCTGCCAGGGATGAACATTGCAAAATCTAGTACAGTGCCCAAATATTTTCTTTTTGTGTGTTAGAATTTCCCAGTAAGTATAGTGAAGGGGACTGAGATTTTGTTTTGTATTTCACAAAGTTTTGAAAGGTAACTTTGAGACAGATCCCTTGCTTGCATAAATATTCTCCACCTTACACTCACTTCTCCTTCACCCACCTCATTGGAATATAAAACATACTTCTTTTAAATCAACAAAAGACATTTGGCAGTCCTCAGCAGCAATGTCATTGTCAAAGTTAATCCGTTTTTATAAACTACCCTTCTAAGAATAACTATCTGATTGCTTGAAGGGATTGAGGTTAAAAGCAGTTAAAAAAAAAGGCAAATCATTTCCAGTGCAAGCAAAGATGAAGGACTCACTAGTGCTTCAGGAATTATAAGTCTCCTAAGTTGTAAAAGATGTCCTCTCAAGAAGAACAAAAAGTCCTCATTTCTGGTTGTGCGGTTTTTGTGAATAACAACCTGGTACATCAACCCCTATCATCCTGACTTTGTACATGTACCCTTGGTTTAGCACAACTGCCAGTCAAATAAAGGGCAGAATCTCCTTTTATTGTAGGCTTTTTGAAATAATGCTTAAAGGAGAATATTCTTTACTTGGCAGGTCAATGTTTTTTATTCAATATGATCTATTGTAATACTGTGGGTCAAAAACTCAAATAGCCAAGTGCAGTATCACTAACTCTAATGGAATTTTAATATGCCTGGTCTGAAACTGCTGACTGGTTTAGCCCTTATCAACCAAATCTGCTGAGTCAATACACTTCTAAGAATGTTAGCTAAAAATTAGGTATTTAAGCACTAATCACTTATTTGTTTGCTTTTCTTTTGGCAGATTAATTTTTTAAGAAATTGATTTTTAAATTATAATCCAGGATAATCATGCTTCTCCAAATATGGAGCAACATAATTTCCTACAATACAATTAATTCATATATAAGTTAGTATCAATAGCCAGTATTTTAGCATCTCAAGTCAACTCCCAGGTACTGCTAAACACCAGTAGAAACACTGCTATCATCTACTTCAGATGACCTTCAGAAAATGGAATGTCACTTACTTTTCGTTGCTTTACTGAATCCAGTTTTACCAACCAATAGGATGACACTTTTGTTTTATGATACTTCCAATTATCCATAATCTGTAATCATTGTAAAACACAAGGTAGAAAATACATATCAAGACAACTGAGAGCTGGTATTTCATTCATGAGCACTCCTAATGCTTAAAAATGTGAGCATCTAAAGAACCACTATGAGAAGAACTTTTCTCTAAAAGAAACAGAAAAATATTTGCAAATATATGTGGGGGAACATTTGCAAAGATGTGTATAATGTTTCAGTTTAATCCTACTCTCTTTTCTACCTGATTTGGACAACCAGACACTACAAAGCAGTGAGAAACTTGTCTTGACTGACTCGGCTCAGATTCCTTGAACACAGCAGTAAGTTCAATAATGCATAGCTGCTCATCTATTTGAATAGTTAGGGGGGTTGTTGCATTAAAGACATTAGATATTAGACACTAGATGGAAAGTATCCTTTCTATAAATTATTATATTGGAACTGGAATACTTTCCTGATACTATACTATCAAAATAGCTCAAGCTGCGAACATACATTTTTATTTTCATTTTGCTATTTTATCTTTCTATTCTGTTCCAGACCTACAAGAAGTTCTGCCTCACAGACAGCCAATATACCGTTACTCGCTTGCTTCCATGATGAAATATTATTTCCCATCAGGAACTGGGTAATGCCAGATGAATTTATGGAAGAATTCTGCAATAAGAAAGTGCATTTATAACCATGCTAACATTGTGTGAGGAGGCACCACTAGACGGAGTGCACACAGTCTCACTTGGACAGAAATGCACACACAC
>WEIV01025749.1:11597-25033 GCA_013390005.1 Calyptomena viridis
GGATGCCGTGTGGGAGGAGGTGAGTGTGGGCCTTTTCTGGGAGACAATTCCCACAGGGATTCAACAACCTGCCAACCCTAAACCTAGGCTTAAACCCTAACCCCAACCATTAAACCTAACCCTACACCACCACTGAGCTGGATGTCGTGTGGGAGGAGGTGAGTGTGGGCCTTTTCTGGGAGGCGATTCCCACAGGGATTCAACAACCTGCTAACCCTAACCATCAAACCTAGGCTTAACCCCTAACCCCAACCATTAAACCTAACCCTACATCACCACTGAGCTGGACGCCGTGTGGGAGGAGGTGAGTGTGGGCCCTTCCTTGGGAAAGAATTCCCACAGGGATTCAACAGCCTGCTAACCCTAACCCTAGACCTAGACCTAAGCCTAACCCTATGACAGCATCTAGCTGGATGCTGTCTGGGAGGATGGTCCTTTCCTTAGGAAAGAATTCCTAAGTGGATTCAACAGCCTGCTGTCTTCTAATCCTAAACCCTAATCCTAAGTATTGTCCCTTCTTAAGGAAAAAAATCCCAAATGGATTGAACAGACTGCTGCCTGCTAATGCTAAGCCTTAAACCTTGTCCTAACCTAAACCCTACCTCTAAATCCTACCCCTAAGTCAGTCCCTTCCTTAGGAAGGAATTCCCAAGTGGATTCTCCAAGCTCTTTTAACTAAGCCCTGAAAAGTCCTGTGGTTTATTCAGTAAAACTTGGAATTTGATGTGAATATTTTCATCCTGTTGATACTTTTGATTACAATTTTAAACCAAACCTAAACACAAATGAACAAAACCCACCAACACCCCAAAAATAATCACACAAAGCCCCCAGACTTAATTTAAATTCTTTAAAAATGTCTTACTTTGTTCTGGAGAAGGTAAACTACAGTTGGAAAGTTTTTACAGGTTATATAAAAACTTGGATTTTTTTAAAGCTTTTTTGACTTAAATGTCATGTGCAGGAAAAAAGGTGGGATTCTCCATGATTCCATGTTAGAGCTTCTCTGAACCCTCTTTTGGTTGGAAATTTGGCATTAAAAGAGTTTGGCCTTGTAGCACTGCAGTGGCTTTTTCAACTGGTGAAACCAAATCAATTTTCATTATTTCATGCTATTTTCATTATTTCTTACTATTCTCATTTCTTATTATTTCCATTCTTTTTTGTTATTATCGTTATTTCTTATTATTTCCATTATTCCTTAATAATATTTTCATTATTATAATTTTCATTATTTCTTATTTTCATTATTTTTGTAATTTTTATTTAATATTGTCCGTATTTTTTAATATTTTCAGTATTTCTTATTCTCATTTCTTATTATTAACATTGTTTCTTAATATTTTCATTATTACTTTCATTATTTCTTACCATTTTCATTATTTACTTTTGGTATTTCTTATTATTTTTATTAATTCTTAATATTTTCAGTATTTCTTCTTATAATTTCTTATTTCTATTATTTCCTATTATTCTCATTATTCCTTGTTATTCTCATTCCTTGTTATTCCATGTTATTCTAATTCCTTGTTATTCCCATTATTTCTTATATTTCCCATTATTCCTTCTTGGTTTTGTTATTTTCATTGTTACTATTACATTTATTCTATTGTATTATTCCAGTATATTCCATTATAACTTTTTAAATTCTTTGGTTCTTTACTATTATTTTGATTCCTAAATGGCTCTTTAATATTAGAATTTCCTTGGAATTTTCCTGACAGATCCGGGAGAGGTTTGTGAAGGAACCAGCATTTGAAGACATCACTCTGGAGTCTGAGAGGAAAAGGATATTTAAGGATTTCCTACATGTCCTTGAGGTAATTTGGAATTTCTTTTTTCCTCTCATTAGAGAATATGCCCCAAAAATTCCTATTCCTCCCAAACTGGGTGGGAAGAACAAGGATTTCCCAGGATTTTGCTGATTTCTGTAAAAATAAAGGATATAAAACCTCATCTTCCAAGTGAGGAACTGAAGAAATGGGGACTAAATTGTCCTGGATTTTATTCCCAATGAGATGAAATGGGGACTGAATTGTCCAGGATTTTATTCCCAACAAATCTGGGTCTCCCAGAACACCCTGAGCTCTTCAGGTTGGATTTTTTTTAATTGTAGCCCCTTTTTTTGCTGATGTGCAAAAGAAATGATGGGATTTGGTTCCATCCTGAATTCCAGACTGTGCTGGAGCAGCAGGAATTCCCACAAGCCCTTGATCCATAAAGTGATAACGTGACATTTATTTCATTTTCCAGCTCCTGGGGGGGTTTATTCCAGTTTCATCCCATTTCCTGCAGTTCACAAGAATTTTAACTTAAATTCCCAAATGCCAATTTGGCAAAGCAAGGTGTGGATTTTAGGAACAGTCCTTGTGCATCCCTGTGTTTCCTGGCTCCTGGGTGCCTTTATCCTGGCTCCACCATGGCAATGCTGCCCATTTTTAGGGAGTTTGGGAATTTTTAATCTGTGCCAGATTTGTGAAGGATGAGAAACATCATTCCAGGCCCTTGGATCCTGTGGGAGATGATGGATGGGGTCGTGCTGCCACATCCCTGGAAGGACATCCAGGGACAGGACAAGGGGCAATGGCTTCAAACTGCCACAGGGAAAATTTCAGTTGGATTTTGGGAAGGAATTCCTGGCTGGGATGGTGGGAAGGCCCTGAGGTTGCCCGGAGAAGCTGTGGCTGCCCCTGGATCCCTGGAAGTGTCCAAGGCCAGGCTGGGAAAAGTGTCCCATGGCAAGGATGGGCTAGGATGACCCTGAAGGGCCTTTCCATCCCAATTCCAGCCTGGAATTCCGTGCTGATCCCTCTTTCCCTGTCCTTAGCACGAGTGCCAACATCACCACTCCAAGACCAAGAAACATTCGAAGAAATCCAAGAAGCATCACCGGAAACGTTCCCGTTCCCGCTCGGTAAAGTCTCCCGAAAACCCCCCTCCGCAACTAATCATCACCACTAATTGCTGCTGTAATTAGCGCTAATTAATTGTAATTACCCCCTCTGGTTGTGCCTGCAGGGCTCTGAGTCCGAGGACGACGACAGCCACTCCAAGAAGAAACGGCAGCGCTCGGAATCGCGGTCGGTGTCCGAGCGCTCCTCCAGCGCCGAGTCGGGTATGGAATGGGATTGGGATTGGGATGGGGTTGGGATGGGGTTAAAACTCTGTTACACTTCCCTCCATCATTCCCTCGGTGTGTTTTCCCTGTGGCTGCAGAGAGGAGCTACAAGAAATCCAAGAAGCACAAGAAGAAGAGCAAGAAGAGGAGACACAAGTCTGTAAGTGCAGCTCAGCTCTCCCTGGGCTTGTGGATCCCAGTGGGATTTTAGAGGGAAAAACCCTGGAGTGGGAGCAGGTGGAGGAAGGTGTTGCCAACAGAATAAACTGACATAGATGTTGGTGTTAAACCTCTGAGGTTGGGGTTAACCAGCCCTGGGAGCAGATGGGAAGGACCCCAGTAGGAACCTGCTGTTTGTCCTGGCAAATCCTGGTGTTCACTTGTGTTGTGGGAAGAATTCCAGCCATTCCTTGTGTCAGGGTTGAGTAACTGAGTCATCCTTTGGGAGCAGCAGGAAGAGCTTTTCCTCTATCACCTGAGGTCAAGGAGTGGGTTTGTAACAGGAAAAGCCAGGAGAACGTTTTCCAGAGCTCAGTCCTTCCCAGATCTCATGGAATGAGATGGATTAGGGGAGCATCCAGCACATCCCAACTTTGCACTGGGAATGGTGGAAGTCTTGCCTTGAACAAATCCCCCTCCTCCTTTTTCCAGGTCCCTCCACTGTTTTATGTTCTTTATTTCTGTCCTTAATTGGGAACTACTTGGAACAGTTCCCAGTATGTGTTGGAATGGACTCATTGGAAAAGCAGGAAGTTAGGTGGGATGTTGGGCAGGAATTGCTGGCTGGGAGGGTGGGGAGGCCCTGGCCCAGGTTGGGCAGAGATCCCTGGAAGTGTCCAAGGGCAGGTTGGGATCCCTGGGATAGTGGGAGGTGTCCCATGGAAGCAGTGGAGCCGGATGATCCTTATTGTCCATTCCAACCCAAATTCCATGAATCTCTAAACTGAATATTCAATATTCTATAACTGAATATTCAACATTAATTCTCAGTGTTCCCCCTTTGCTTGCCCAGGATTCCCCAGAGTCGGATCTGGAGCGGGAGAAGGACAAGAAGGAGCGGGAGAGGGACAGTGAGAAGGATCGGGGCCGGCAGAGATCCGAGTCCAAACACAAATCTCCCACTAAGAAACGGCCCGGAAAAGATTCCGTAAGTTCTGCTTCCTGTTCCCCAGGGCTTTCGGATGCAGCTCCAAGGGAGGCCAGGGTTGGACTCAATCCTGGAGGTCTTTCCCATTCCCAAATGATTTGAGTTCCATGGAACAGCTGCCATGTGCTCCCTGCCTCTGGATCCATGTCCCTCCTGGGGACCACGGGGTGGGCACTTCCAGAGGGTCCCAAGCACATGGAAAGGCCCCTGTCCTGATCCCTGTCCTGGATCTCTCCACAGGGGAACTGGGACACGTCTGGCAGCGAGCTGAGCGAGGGGGAGCTGGAAAAGCAGAGGAGAACTCTCTTGGAACAGCTGGATGAAGATCAATGAGAACGTTCCTTATACCAAAAATGTTTACAGGTGGCATCAATCCAGGCAGTGTGGGATGGAGGGAATCCAGGCAGTGTGGGATGGAGGCCGTGGGGCCCAAGGCCGACGTTCCACACCGGAATAACGGGAGCTTTTAGTTTTCCCACATCAATCCAGTCCTTATTGGCAGCAAATGTAGAAAACGAGTGGAATTCCGAGGGCAAAGCTGTGCCTGTCCCAGAGCTGGGATGGGATGGGTGGCAGCTGTGTCCCCAAGCCCATGGAATCACTGGCACCTTCCTGTCAGGAATCTTTTCCCTGGGCTGCCTGGGCAGAGACCATTTGAGCTTTAGAAAAAGGGTCTTAATTTAGTTTATTATGGTTTAATTCATTGGATGGATTGGCTTGGATGCTTTTTCCTGGGAAGGCAACGGGAGCAACGAATCCATGGCCTGATGTGTCCTGCAAACCCCCAGATTTTGGGATTGTTCATCAAACCAACGTGGAGTTTTGTACAAGACTCGACTGATCCATGTCCAACCACCGAGTTTTCCCAGCAAATTCCCAGCGCCCTGGGAAGGGGGTGGATGGGAATGTGGCTGCAGTGCCAGCAGAGGGAGTGTGTGTGCCACAACCATTCCCAAATCCCGGCCCAGCCGGGGGAGTTACTCCAGCGTTTCTCTCCACCTTTGCAACTTCAGAAAATTTAGGAATAAAACTCCAATTTCCAACCAATTTCCATGTGTTGCCTTAAGAACCTGCTGCAGAACGTTCCTGCCCAGCCCAGAGCAGCCCAGAGAAGGGAGGAGGAAGCAATTCCAGCCCTGTTTTTCCAGCTCCTGCATGTTCAGGAAGGTGCCCCAGCCCTGCTGGGGGAGAAAATTGGGAAAAACCGCTCCTTGGAATATTTTTGTACATTTTTATCAATGATTAAACCTTGTCTTCTGGCACGTCCTGGTATTGATCTCTCCTTGGAATGTTCTTCCTGTGCTCTCCTTGTTGGATTTCAGCAACAGCCCCTCACAAAACATCTTGGAGGAATATTTGCAGTTTGGATTCCTTTCCAGGGAGGGTTTTCCCTCATTTTGTCGACTTTTCCTGGTGCATGAACACCCACAAGGTCGATTTATCCTGGGAATTCTCTTGCTGGGGTGGTCACATGGCTCAGGCTCCTCAAGAACACCCTGAGTTTGGAGGGATTGGGGTGGTTTGAGATTTTTCCTGGGACAATTTGGGATTTTTTTCCAGGGGTGAGTTGAGATTTTTCCTGGGATGATATGGGAGTTTGTCCTGGGATTATTTGGAATTTTTCCTGATGCGATTTGGGATTTTTTTCCTGGGATGATTTGGGGATCTTTCTGGGAATGACTTGGGGTTTTTGCTGAGACAATTTGGGATTTCTTCCAGGGATGTTTGGGAGCTTTCCCCAGGATTATTTGGAATTTTTTTTGCAGTGATTTGGGATTTTTTTCCTGGGACAATTTGAGATTCTTTCCAGGGGTGAGTTGAGATTTTTCCTGGGATTATTTGGAATTTTTCCTGATGTGATTTGGGATTTTCCCTGGGATGATTTGGGATGTTCAGTGCAGGGCACATCTCCATCCTGCCCCTTTCTGGGGGGAAAACCCTGACTTTGGTCAAGCAGAACTTGTAATTCCTGGTATCCAGGGGGTGTTGGATGTGGAAATCCAGGTTGGAAGCACCAGCAGGGGATCATTCCAGGTTTTCCTGCAGGAAGTGGCTCCTAAACTGCTCCAGGCCTGGACACTCAGCCAGGATTTACCTGTGCTTTGCTCACCTGAAAGTCCCTTCCCTGGATTTATTCCAAAAGTGGGAATGCTTGGCTCACAGGGAGCAGTGTCCCAGTGGGAACAGCCCAGCACAGGGTCTGGAAAACACGAGGGCAACTGGGATCTTGCAGGGAGCTGGGAATGGGGTTTGGAATCTGGCAATTCCTGAGGGTTTGCAAACAGGGGAACTCGTGTCCCATTTTCCCTTGAATCCACAGAACTTTAAGGAAAAAGTCATTCCTAAGGAACTGAAACTCTTCAAAGGTTTGCCCTTATTTTTCCATTGAAAATAAAAACCTGCAAATGTTGGGGAAAAAACTCAAACTCCTCCTAAACTGAGCCTTTCAAACCCAGGCAGGCAGGATCGAGTTTTCCAGGGAAGTGAGGTCAGGATTTTTTTCCATGTTTTTGGGGGGGTTTTCCTCTTTTTTTTTTCCTGTTTCCCACCCCGTTTTTCCCTGTGGGAGCCCCACCAAGCTCAGTCCTGACCCCCTTCACCTCTTATTTATTATTAAATTAAATCTGAATTTGAAGCAGGAACTTAAATTTAGGCCTTAAACACTCTCAAATATTAATTCCAAATATTAATCCCCACTCATTTCACTCCTGGACCAGCCTGTACCTGATCCAGGTGTTTTCCCACAGGAACATCCACCCAGAATTCAGCCCCTTCCAGAGTAACAAGGAACAACCTGGTGCTGCAAATTCCCTGGAGAATTATTCCAAGCTGCCACAACCTCCAGGTCAAACATCACCATTTGGGAAGGAAAAAAAAAAAGGTAAAAGAGACCAAAAAAAAACCCCTGTGGATTTGGGTGTATTAATGTAAATAGTTTATTTGATTTTATGCCAGAACAGACCAGGAAAGGAACGTGAACTGCTTTAGAAAACACTCCTACTCTTGCTAAGAAGCAGATCTATTACTAAAAAAATATTAAAGAGAACATGCCAGCCTGGAGAACTTTGGGTTTTAATTAAAAAAAAATACCTTTGAGCTGAAGAAGGTGAGATCTAGAGCTTGTAACCAATCATTTATTCCACTTAAATTAAAATTTGTTCCCATTTATTCCGATTTAAACCCTCCTTGTAGTGGAGGGAGAGGATGTGGCATGTTCTCTTTAGCAGGTCAAGTGCTGTAAAAGCAAGAAATTGGCAGTTTTTTAAGTCAAACTTCCTGTAAATAGGTCAATGTGGTCACTCTGAGCCCCAAACTGTCTGTTTAGTTAAATATAAAAACAAAAACTATAAGTTAAAATAACATTCAGATTGTATAGCACAGGCTTGATGCATTTATTCATTTTAAACAATATTTACAATATTACCCAGAGGCTGAAGGAGGGGGATAAAAGTGTAAAAACCATAAAAAACTGCACCAATTTTGTAGCAAAATATCTGTACATTTAAAAACAGATTCTCATTAAACTGCACATTATCCAAGGGGGGAAAAAAAAATCCAGGGACCTTCACCAGAGCACAACGGAAAAGGGAAAAGAAATTCCGTGGTTAAATACTATACAAGAAATTTTACAATTAACATATGGATGTGATGAGCCCAGGAAAGAAGCTGGAAGCAAAATGGGTCTTGGAAAGGACAAATCTCTCCTCAGTCCAGTTCTTCCCAGCTGGGAAGATCGTGGAGTTGGATTCATCCTGCTCCTCCAGGACAATGTTCCTAAGAGAAGTCTCCTGTCCCTTTTTAGGCTTGGAAATGCCAGTTGGAGCCTAAAAGCTGCTGGGAATTTTAGGCTGGGCTTCTCAAGGAGCCTCAGCTGGGCAGGGGAGGGGATTGTCCCGGGAGCTGAGCCCTGGGAGCAGGGATGGGCTGGATCCCCAGGGGAGGGACTGGACTGCAGTGGTGCCCAGAGCCTAATACTGATTACTGAGGTGTTAATGGCTTAGTGCTAATTAATGAACAGGCTGTTACTCCAGAGCTGCCTGGGGCCCCCAGGACCCCCAACCCCCCCGGCCCCGGGGTGACCTCATTTGGTTCCTCTCCCTGTGCTCCTGGACGTGATCCCACATCCCAGCCTGGGCTGGACAAGGGCTGGGTCACTTCTCGGCTTTATCATTTCCACCTCCTGTCCAGAAAGCCCTGAAATGTCTCCTTTTAATGACAAACAAGGCAGCGAGTGCAGCCCGAGGCCCACCCAGGAACGCACATCCCAGTATTCCCACTTCCCCACCAGTCACTGAACTCCAGCCTCACCAAACCCCCCAAAACAACCCAGGGTCCATTTTGGTTGCAAACCGCAGGGCGCCTCGGTGTCCGAGACGACCCCAACCCAGTCCTTGGCTCGAGCGCAGCAGCTCCTTCCCTCGCAGGCACTTGGTGGCTGGGGGTGAGGGGAGGGCCCGTCGCCGCCGTTCCCGAGGGCCGTTCCCGGGGGCCGTTCCCGAGGATTCCCGGCTCACATGGCGAGCTCGGCGCCGTTGGAGCGCAGGCTGTGCTCGTCGAAGCGGCGGCGGACGCTCCTCCTCAGCGCGTCGGCCCGGCGGTACGGCTGGTTCCGGAGATCTGCGGGAGGGGAGATCCCGCCCGTCAGCAAATCCCGGGAAAAACGCACGCGGACACGCACGCACACAGAGGCCAGACAAGGAAAAGTCCTGCTGGAAGCCAATCAAAGCAGCTTGTGGAGGACAGGAGAAGGGATTCCGCAGCAGGAGGAGCGGGTGCCGCCGTGCCCTTGACTACGCGCCCAAGCAGAGGGTAATACTGGTGGGACCACGGGGGATGTTCCCAAGGGAAGGGCCACACCAGAAGGGGGTTGATGTGCCCTGGGCCTCCAAGGATGTTCCTCCAGCCCGGTGGAGGGTGTGAGCCAAGCGTTCGGCCACTCCAGGAGGGAGCCGTGATCCCTGTTTATCATGCAATCATTCAGGTTGGCAAAGACCTCTAAGATCGAGTCCAACCCAATGGAAAGGAGGTGCCCCGGGAAAAGCAGCTGGTGTTTGGGATGCTCCAGTGGCTGGAGCTGGGCTGCAGCAAAAAAGGTTATGGAATGGCCACCCCTCTTCCTCCTCCTCACCTGCAGCCAAGCCCAGCCCACCCCACTGCTGAGGGAGGGAGGGAACACTGAGCATGGGATGGATGGATGGATGATGGAGGGATGGATGGGATGAGAAAACTCATGGATGTGTGGATGAAAGCCCATTACATGTGTCACATGTTACACATATGCAACCACAACACAACCTGGTCCCCAAGACTACTCCAGTTAAAATATTTCTCTCCTGGCCAACAAATTGGTGCTGGACTGGGCAAACCCTCCCTCAGAATTCCTGGATAACTGTCAGGGTTTACACACAACTCCCAAGCTTCTCAGCTCTCCCTCTGGAGCTGCTGGTTGGCATCTCATGCCCTGTTTTATGGTCCAGCCCTGGGCAGCAGAACCTCCAGGGAACTGTGGGGCTACAAAACCTGGGGGGGGGGCAAGACTGTTTTGGGCTGAACTTGAAGAGAAATGGCCAAAACAGTGTGAAGATGGTCACTGTGGGTGCCCTGCACCTCCAAGGGTGACAATCAAGGCTCCACTGGCCTGGAGGGTCTCACCAGTATTAGCTCAGCCACATCTACCACCAGCTCCTGGCACAGAGAGAGGAGGAAGCCAAGTAAAAAGTGATGCTTGCCAGCTCTGGGTCTCCTCCACCACCGGTGTGCTAGAAGAAATCCTTACCCTCGAGTGAACATTGGGAAATTTAGTGATATTATTCTTCTTTAGGGCTAAACAGAAACAAAAAACAAACAGAAAAAAACAAACAAAAACAAAACAGAAACACAAAATGATGGTTAAGTAAAAAAATGGGATGGAAAATGAAGAGCAAGTCAAGTCAGCGTTCAAACCTCCCGGGAGGGGCAACCACAGAGCAAGAGGGTGAGGCCAAGGCTGCAGGGGTTAGACAGGGGCAGGAAGGACAGGAGGCTCCCTGGCCTCTCCTACCCCAATTCCAAGCTGCTTTGAAGGTTGGCTCCAGGAAGGGGACATGGCAATGGACTCGGGAGAGCAAAAACCATGGAGCTGGTTAGTTTGGGGGTTTATGGGCAGCATTAACCAGAGGACACAGGGCAGGGGTGGAACACTGTTGGCTTCTTAAGCTGCTGAGGCCTTAAAGCAAGACAACAGTGCTCAGAGACGTGCTGGGTTAGAGACACCCTTCCCACACCGGACACACCATGGGAATGGCTCAGTTCCATGTCAGGCTTCCCACTGGGGCACCTCTGGACATACTGAAGTGTTTCCCTCCCAACTCCAATCCCAGTCCAGCTGAACTGGTTCGTGCTCTGTGAGACTCCTGGGTTTATTTAGACAGAGCTGACATGGAACTGAAGGAGTTAAACACAGACATGAGGGACGAGCAGAGGTCCCACCCTGCTGGTCCCCCGTGTCTCACATGCAGCCAACATGCAGGTGCTGGTTAGAAAGGCTACACCAAACCACGTGTGTTACCCCCCACAGCCCTCCCCAGCCACAAGCCACCCCCAGGATGTTCCCCCAGCCCGGAATTCCGCTCTGGAATGCAGAGGTATGGCATGCACTGCCCACCGAGGTGTGACATAGAACAGCCAAGCGAATGTCACTTCTTGACTTCATTTGGTCTCCTCAGTCCTTGGACTGCAGGAAACTCTGCCCCAGTGACTCCCACCACTTGGTGTTCTATGGCACTGGAACACAAGGATGGCCATGGGATGGAAGAGGAGGGAGTTACTGAGACACGAGGACGTGCGACAGAGGTGACACCAGCACGGAGCCGCGGACGCCGGACACCACTAAACACTCAACATCCACACGGGCCCCGCTGAGATCCACACAGAGGGCAAGGCACAAGAACTCTACAGCCACCTTCCTGTTCCCTAAGAGCGCCAGGTGGGAGAGAGGAATAGTTTAGTAATGGAATTCCTCAGTGAGAACGGGTTCGCAGAAGAACCGAGAGCCGCGCTTGGCGCTTCGGGCGGTGAACGGCACCGTCTTCAGCACTGCATGGGAACAACAACAGCCAGACACACAAACCAACGTCAGCACAGGGCCAAGGCATTAGTGCAGGGTTAGTGCTCCCTTGGGAATGGCCAGGGACGCCGGGAAAGGATCCAGCAGCTCCCTGAAGCTGCTCCTCGGGGGGCTTTGGGGGAGGCGCTTGTGGCGATTGATGGAATATTTCATCGAATCGTGGAATTGTGGAATGGTTTGGGATGGAGGAACTCAAAGCTCATCCCATTCCTCTCCCTGCCGTGGGCAGGACACCTTCCACTATCCCAGGTTGCTCCAGCGTGGCCCTGCGCACTCCCAGGGATGGTCAGGACCTGGTCCTGACTTTCTGTGCCTGACCTTTACTATTCCATGGCTTGAGCCTCCCCCATCATGGGAATATCAGGCACAAGACCACAGGAAATGTTTAATTGGAGTTGAAATGTTTAATCTGGCCCCCCCTCCACCGGATGATTTTCCATGGAGGGGGCATCTGCCACACAATGTTTCTCCCCCAGAGCAGCAGAACCACTTTCCCAATTAAACAAGATCCCAGGAGCCTGGAGGAGTTGTAGAAGCAGTGACAGATTAGATATCATTGCCAACCCGCCCTTTAAATCAAGAAGATTATCTCAGGAAGCCATTAATCAAGGTTAAAGGAGTTGGGAAAGCTTCACACACGTCAGCCCTGTCCAAAAGTTGGGCAAAAATTCCCTGGCTTTCCTTAGTCAGTGGTAAAACAGCTCCTGCCCCCAGGGGAAAGACCTTTCTTTGAGCTTCTGTGCAAGGAAACACCAGATTGTAGTTATTGAAGGGTTAAATCGTGTTCCTACCACACCACAATGCACAGAAAACTCCAAGTACTGCAAATCAGAGCAGCTGGAGGGGTTAAAAATGGTTCAGTTCCTGGGCAAAATGCAGTTTAGGTGGTTCTTTTATCAGCAAATATTTGCACCCAAGTCCTGCCTGTGCTTGGCTGCACCAGGGGCTGTGTCCCTCCCTCTGGAATCAGCCTGAGCAGGAAAAGCAGGAGCAGTTTGGGGGCATCAGTCTCTGAGGTCTGAGGAAATGAGTTGTTGTATCTGTGCAATCCCTGTCAGTACATTTTAATGACTCCTAACCATGTTAAACACCCATCACTTGGGGGAAAAAGGGAAAGACCTGCAGGGCCAGCACATCCCAACCGGAGCAGCTTTGGGATCAGGCCCTCCCTGGCTGCCCTAAAACACCGGGAACGTCCCCACACCTGGACGAGAAGGACTGAGACACTGAGCAGAAGCTGCTCCACACCCAAACCCCGTCAGCCCCGCTGTGGGTTCAGGACAGAGGGCCCCGAGGTGCCTCTGGAGCTGATCCAGGGCGCTGTTCCCTGGGGGAGCAGCCCGGGGGGGTTACCTGTGATGATGTCCTCGATGGCCCCGTCCTTGCCCTCGTAGACGTGCCGGTTGTCCTTGACCTGGCGCCGGCGCAGCTCCGCGATCAGCTCCTGCTGCTGCCGCTTGCTCTTGTGGGAGGGGGACTGCAAACACGGCCAGCACTGAGCCCCCCCAGCTCAGGGGGGCACCCAGCACACACAGCCCCCTGTTTCCCACGTTTTCCACCCCTGGGTTGGTGGCTCATGTCCCACGGACAGGCCAGTTTAGCTCACAGCAACGGGGACAACTTGCCACTTAGTGTCCCTTCATTTTCCACACTTCCCAAGCACCACAAATCACAATTTTTCCGGCTTATCCCTGTTCTCTCCACATAAGGAGGAAAACTCCCCAGAGATTATTTCCAGGCAAGTTGGGCAACCGAATTCCAGCCCCAGAGCTGAAGTTTCTGAGCCTCCAGGAGCAGGATCCCACCTGGGAGGTTTATCTGGGACATACCTTTTGGTCCTGCTGCTCCATCAATGCTTCCTGCTCCATAAGTTTTTCCATTAAGGCCTGTTCCTGCTTTTTTCTCAACTCATTCTCTTCCTCTGCTTGCTATTTATGAGAAAAAACTATGGGTTAGAGCTGCCAGGTGAGACAGGGATCCCAAATATTGCCGGGGAGGAATGTTGTGGTATAGAGGAGAAGGAGGAGGAGGAGGAGAAGGGGCAGGAGAAGGGGAAGGGGAAGGAG
>WEIV01025749.1:32969-141542 GCA_013390005.1 Calyptomena viridis
ATCCCCCCACACACCCCTTTTCCACCCCACACACTCCCCTTTTCCACCCCACACCCCCTTTCCCACCCCACACCAGCCCCAGCACTGGTTGGACCCCTCCCCAAGGCACTTCAGAGCAGGAACCACCCCAACGAAGGCACCAATGTTTCCATCACCAGAAGGGCTCCCAAATGGATCCATGGGATCCAGCACAGCTCCTCACCTGCCTCAGGTGTCCCTGCCAAGGGTAAGGGAGGTGGAGGTGGTGGCAGTGGCACAGAGGAGGCAGCTCCAGCTCCAGGAGTGCCACACGTCCCTGACACGGCCTCCGACCCCCCCGGCACCAGCCCGGAGCCCAGAGCCACGGGGAGGATGGAGATGTCCCCATCCCCTTTCTTCTGGATCTTAATGGTCCCCTGCTTCTCCAGCTCGTGGATCTTCTTCTCCAGCGTGGACTGGCGCTGGATGGCTTCTTCCTTCTCCTTCACCATCTTCCTCAGGGTGTGCACCTGGGTGTTGGCATCTTTGTAGATCTCCTGGAACGACGCAGAAACATGGAATGTGCACCAGGATCACAAGAGCTGGACACTGGATGTCACTGGCACTGGATGTCACCGGCACTGGATGTCACTGACACTGGATGTCACCAACACTGAGCTCTGGTCAGACCAGGTGCCTTCACTTTGTGCTTTCCCAAGGTAAAACCAAGGCTGTGCCAAGTCCTGGCACAAATCTCCCTTGTGGCACCAACCCCAGGGGGGCAGAACTTCTCATCAGCACCTTCCATGAGGCCTCTCATTTCTGGTGCTGCTTTTTGGCCCCTCACACGGGACATGGAGGGGCTGGAATGTGCAGGGAAGGGAAGGAGCTGGGAAGGGGCTGAGGGAGCTGGGGGGGCTCAGCCTGGAGAAAAGGAGGCTCAGGGGGCACCTGGAATTCTCTGCAATCCCTGCCAGGAGGGGGGAGCCGGGGGGGGTCGGGCTCTGCTCCCAGGGAACAAGGGCCAGGAGGAGAGGGAACGGCCTCAGGCTGGGCCAGGGGAGGGGCAGCTTGGACAGGAGCAGGAATTTCTCCCTGGAAAGGGGGGTCAGGCCTTGGCAGGGGCTGCAGGCCCGCCAAATTTGGTAGCCAAGAGAAGTCACCTGCCCCAGATCCATCACTCTCACACCCCAGGAGTTCCCTGGAACCCAGTCAGAGCCTCCCCATCCCACTCACCCGAATCACGTCCAGTTCCTTGTTCCTTTGCATCAGTTGTTTTTCCAGTTCCACAATCTTGGCCATGGCCTCGTTCTCCGTGTCTTGGAGCTTTTCAGATAACTATCAATCCAAAGAGAAATTGATTGAATAAGTGCAAGACTGTGGGTTTATCAGTCCCAATGTCAGGAATGCTTCTGGTACACAGTAAATTATTGATATTCCACTGACCCCTAAATCCTTTCTTTAGAAAGAGATCAGGTTCCTTCATGAGATGGGGGCACAAAGTGCCCACTGAAGGTTCCTCTGATGAATGTCACCCTTCAGCCACGACCAGCAGATGCCTGGAGCACAACTATGAACCTGTCCAGCTAAGAAATATTCTACAATAAAGTACTTACATTATTTTATTCTTCCCTGGGAGGGTGGGGAGGCCCTGGCCCAGGTTGGGCAGAGAAGCTGTGGCTGCCCCTGGATCCCTGGGAGTGTCCAAGGGCAGGTTGGAGCCACCTGGGA
The DNA here is from genome assembly GCA_013390005.1 of Calyptomena viridis. Lineage (NCBI taxonomy): Eukaryota > Metazoa > Chordata > Aves > Passeriformes > Eurylaimidae > Calyptomena > Calyptomena viridis. The sequence goes on from WEIV01025749.1 coordinate 34,659, forward strand.
TGGTGGGAGGTGTCCCTGTCCATGGAAGTGGGTGGAAGTGGATGATTTTTAAGGTCCCTTCCAACCCAAACTACTCCGGGATTCTCTGACACCCCAGAAGGGCAAACACTGCACATAAATATTTTTATATATAAAAACATATTTATTCTAAGTGATATAGGAATGGTGGGAGATCTTATACTGACTTTTTAAAGTGTGGAAAACCCCTTTTTTACTATTTTCAAAAGCCAAGTCGTGTCTTCTGGACTAAAGGAACTGACACCAAGTTTTGGGAGGGCAAAGCATGAGCAGACACTGGTTTGAGCAAACCATGAGTATCCACACCACCATTTTCAGCCCTTCCCTCCTGAGCTCAGTTGTGTGTTTAAGGCCCAGCCAGGATGGTTTTCTGCTCCACTCAGGTCCTGCACTGCTGAGGAACTGGGAAATTCTATGTAAATCAGCTTTCCCAGCTCCTGAGGTAACTCCTGTGCCAGGTGACTCCACCTGGAAGCACAACCAATATCTGATTAACCCTCAATACAAAGGCTCAGCAATTCCAGGGCTTTTTCCAAGTGAACCTCACTCCAAAGGCTGTGGCCCTGCTGTGCCTGTGCTCCCACCTCCCAAAACAGGCCCCTGCACCGAGGCCAAGGTGACAACACGTGGCACTAACATGGGAAATGTTCTCTTCCAGTTCCTCCACCCTTTCCAGGGCTGCATTCTTGGTTTCAGCATCTTCCAGCAAAGCTCCCACGTCGAACACGTTGTCCAGGTAGGCCTGGATCTGCACCTGCAGCTTGTCACTCTCCGTGTGCTTCAGCTTCTGCAGAGCCAAGGAGACAAAGGGTCACTGGGAATTGGCAACTGGGACAGCAAGGGGAGCTCAGGCCACTTCGTCACCCAGGAAAACACTTGGGATTTTAATGTTATCTGGGCTCATAAGTGATAAAATGGCATTTCTGAAGATGGAACACCCAGAGCTTTCAGATAAAGCCAAGCAGATCATCTTGTGGACTAGAGGATATCATGGTTTTCCTGCCCATGGCAGGGTGGATGAGATGAGCTTTAAGGTCTCTTCCAAACCCAGCCATTGTGGGATTCCATGATTCCCTCTTCCATGGTTTCTTGGCAAGGCTCTGCCTGAAGCTGAGGAGAGCAGGGATTGCTCCCTCAACCCCTGACCCTGGTCAGTGCTGCCATGTCCAAGTACAGCTTGTAGACCCCAAATTCCACTCCCTTCCCAACACCAGCAGTGTTTCCATGGGTGTTGTTTCCAAGGGCAGGGACAGGGAGAAAAATGGTGCCCAGAGAGGTCGTGGACTCCTCATCCTTGGAAGTGTCCAAGGCCAGGTTGGAAGGGGCTTGGAGCAACCTGGGATGGTGGAAGGTGTCTCTGCCCATGGGACAAGACAAGCTTTAAGGTCCCTCCCAATCATTCCATTCTGGAATTCTCAGAAAAACAGATAAGGGGAAACAAGAGCAGCTTCCTTGTGAATCCCATCCTTTCCCACAGGACACCAGAGAACCCCTGGCTGTCAGAGAACACCCAAAGGAGGCTTTTCCCAGCCCTGGAGATGGAGGGAGCCCTGGCAGCACCTGAGCCAGGGCTGAGCTGAGCCCAGCAGCCCACAGGGACGTGGCAGGGCGAGGATGACTGCGGTTCATCCTCCCTTTGTTATAAGCAGAGCTCCAAATTTAGCTGCAGGCTGTAATTCCACTTGGCTGCAGCCCATTCCCCTCCTGCCACAGCCCCCAGAGCAGCCAGGACACGGCCTTTGGAGCAGAGTCTGTGGCACAACCCTGCTGTGCCCACCCAAAAGCCCTTGGGCAGGGGGTCTGAGGGGGTATGGGGGGGATGTGGGGTGGAGGGAGTAGGTCTGGGCTGGACTCACATCCAGGTACTCGTCCAGGCCCAGCTTGGTGAACTCGTACTGCAGGTGCACTCGGAAGTTCATGTCCTCCACGGAGTGCACCACGATGTTGATGAACTGCATGCAGGCCACCTGCAAGGACAAGCACAGGGTGACCCCACACAGCCACTGGAATGGCATCTCCAGGAGCAGGGTTGGAGCAGGATCACCAGGATCGGGGTCGGAGCAAGGCCGGACACATCCGTGACCACGTTTCCTTGTGGTTACTACGAGGAGAAAACCACGAGCTGCTACTCTGAAGTGGTTTATTTCCAAGGCAGCGCTTGGATTTGGGCTTGTGGAGTGTTTGTGTGCTGGGATAAAGGGAAACACGAGTTCCAGCAGTTGAGTCATGTCTCAGAGTCCACCTTCCCGGAGTGGGAATGCCTGTGCCAGCTCCCAGGGCCAGGCCACACGTCACACCAGGGCTACAGAAAACAAAGCTGTTCCTCAAACAGCCTCTAAAGGGAGATGAATTTGGGGACTGGAACCCCCAGCCCTGGAATCGGGACTCGCACAAAAGGGTTTTTGTTGGTTGCCCAAAGCACAAAGTCCATGGCTGTGGTTTGATCCCTGAATAAGGAATGGCATCCACACATGTCCCAGCACAGCCAAGGGAAGGCCAAGGCCCTTCCTCTCCAAGGAAACCTCCTGTGGATGGCAGGAATTGGGGTACAAATCCCCCAGTTTGTCCTTCCCAGCTCCATGTGATCCTCTGGCCCCCTCTGAGCTGCTCCAAGACACAGTTTGCCTCTTCCTTGCTGGATTTCCCAAGGACAAACTCCCTCCTGTGAGCAACACTGCAATAGGGATCATTCCAGCTTCCCAACATCTACTGGGATACCTCCCAAATTTCTAGAAGGACATTTCTAGGGAGGTTTAGGTTGGATTTAAGGACATTTTCTCCATGGAAAGTGTGTCCAGCTCTGGCACAGCTGTCCAGGGCAGGGTGGAGTCCCCATCCCTGGAAGGATTTAAAAGCCCTGTGGATGTGGCACTTGGGGACAGGGGTTAGTGGTGGCTTTGGCAGTGCTGAGAGGGTTTTTCCGACCTAAATGACTCTGGGATTCTGTAATGGATGATTTTTTTCTTTTAAAAAGTGGACAAATCCCACAGGTCCAGTGAAGTGGCTCAGGCTGCTTCCAGGCCACTTCACTTCCATACCCCAAATCCCATTATCTCTCCAAGGCAAAAATAACTGAGAGTTGGGATTTGAGGACTGAGAAATCTTTCTATTAAATTACAGACCAAACAGCAGAGAATATCCAAGCATTCTGTGCCTACCAACGTGTCCTTACAGGGACATCACTGCAAAACCAAGGAACAAACCCAATGCACCATGTGAGAGTCACTGAGAGCAGCTGGGAACTCGAGTGAAACTGCAAAGATCACTGTAATTTTCTCTTTTTCTTTCCAAATCCAAGAAATTTGCCATCCTGTCTCACTCACACCTCCTCCTTTTTATCCTGCTGTCCCCCTGGAACCCCTGACACGGAGCATTCAAAGCCTGTAGGAAACACCCCAGCGGGTTCTTTAACACCTAATTCTTGGCAGAAAAAGATCTTTAACACAAAGCTCAGCACTAAAACAGCTGGAAGTGTCACAGATGGTTCACAGAGGCCTCAGAAAACCAGCTGGGGTGGGAATTCCTGCTGCTCTGCTCTGCTCTCACCTCGGCCTGGGCCCACATCGGATCAGAGCAGGAGCAGTGAAAGGGAGATTTTTCCTAATTAAATACAAGCCTTTAATTTCTCCCACTCCTGACACAAACAGCTGCTTGCACAAAGCTGAAAACCCCCGATATTTTTGGCAGCAGACACATCTCCAGCTCTCTGTGCCACAGCCTTCCACGTGATGCCAACGTGCCGGTGCCTGTGGCAGCCAGAGCTTCCCCTCTCCCTGTTCCCTCTTTGTGCTCCAGGGGAAGTGGATTTGGTGCAAAACCCATGCAGATGCACCCTGAGGAACCCAAAGTGGTGCAAGCCACTGCTATATTTATCAGCAGATAAGGGCAGGCAGCAGCTGGAGCGAGGCCCTCCCACACCTCCCTGTCTGTGGCTCCCAGGATTTTGGCACAAGGACAGAGCTGGATGTTGCAGAAGCTGCTGTGAAATAGCACAAAGGGCCAAGAGGCCTCTCCCCTCTTACCTTTGCTGTGGCACAAGGCATTTCTGGAGGAAAAGTGAATTGGGAGCTAAAACAGAAATGTATTTGGAATATAAAACGTTGTCCTGGGGGATTTCAGGCCGAGGATCAGGAGGCAGAAAGAGGAGGCAAAGGAAATTCTGGCAAAGCTGCTGAGGGAAATAACACTCACCATGAAGTCGATGTTGTTGTCCTCATTTCTGAAATGCTCCATCAGTTTCTCGAAGCGCTGCTTCTCCCCACACACCTACAAACAACCAGCACACCTTTGTTCACCCACAGCTGGGCCAAAAACCACTGAAAATGCAGCTTTAGCTGCTCCTCTGTCCAGGTATCCTCCCATTAAAAATATTCTTCCAGCTGAATAATTCTGTGTGACCTCCAGCAGTGTGAGTCTAAGGAGCCAGGTACAATTATTATAAATAAATAAAATATATTAAAATAAAACATATATACAATATATATTACATTTCTACAACTATAAAACAGCTCTTTGTGCATCTTTTCCCCTCAGAAATTGAATCTTTCTGAGTGCAACAGTTGCACCAGGTTAGGCCACAAGGAAGGCTCAGCCCCTCTCCTGGCTTTCCACTGTAATATCATGTAATTAGGAAGAAAAGCAAATTACAGGGAGAAAAAAAAGAGAAAATGATCCCTGGCTAAAGGAGGAGTGAAAATACATCAGTGTAACAATCAGAATGACAGAGCTGCAGCACGGGGTGTTGGCAGCAAACAAAAGCAACTTGAAGGAGAAATAAGATCTAAGATAAAGCAGCTCTCAGGATATTGGTTAAATCTTAACATTCCCAGTAGCTTCTCTGGCTCAGTCCTGCTTTTCTCAGCACAGAAACAACCTGGAGTGATTCCCACCAAAATCACCAAACAGTAAATAAGTTGGGAAGGACACTCCCCATCCCTGGAAGTGTTCAAGGTTGGAGCACCCTGGTCTAGTGGAAGGTGGAATAAGAGCAGCTTTAACTTCCTTGTTTTCAGAGGGGCAGAAGAAGCTCTAAAGAAGCTTAAAGGTCCTGGAAAAAACAGATTCCAATCATCTGGAGGCTTGAAACTTCCCTTCTGCTGAGGAACAAACCCTTGGTGAGCCAAGAGGCTCCTTGCTCCCTTAACCAGATCCCACCCAGATGTCCCAGGAGTGCTGGGGATGGGAGCAGGGAATCTCCAGTCTGAGGGCAGTGGGAATTCTGCTGTCAGAGGAGGGGGACACTGGTTTTGATGAATTAGTTGATAACAAGGCCATCAATAATCACAGCCACAACCCCACAATGTAATAACGGGCTCCCCTCACACAAACACTCCCTGAAGTTTTATTTCCATGTTTCCAGCTGAACCTTGAAGCCTCCCAAGGTGGAATGAACCCACTCCAACAACAAAGCATGAACCTGATGAAAAACAGATGGTACTTGTTGGGCAAGTGAATGATCCTGACTTTAAACCCAAAGGACTCGTCTCTCTCTGCAGCCCATGAAGAAAGTGAAGAATTAAACACTTTTCCATGGGCTGCTCCATTAAAACCCCCCAAAAACACATGGTAAGGTCTAAAATGAAATATTCCAGACCCACTCGTGGATGGGGGAAGATTTGGGATCACCTGGTGAAGCACAAACGACCTGTCTGATGGGATCCCTGGGACATGGAAAGGATGGGGGAATTTGCAGAGCCACCACCCCTCAGGCTGTAAATCTTCAGTCTAATCCCAGGCTTTCTTCAGGAGGAATCCTTGGAAAGCCTCCCTGCAGCACCAGGAATCACCCTGCTGGGAGATCAAAGCCCAGACACCACACACACATCACTGAGGGTAAAAGCAGCTCCAAGGGAAATCCAGGGAAACCTGGCACTGCAGGGGTCAAAGGCAGCAGTATGATTTGATTTGGGAGGTGCAGGATGGGCTGGATCCAATTCCTGCTCCAAGCAAACTCTAGGAACCCTCTCCTTCATGTTATATCCCACACCAATTTTTCCCTGCTGGAGGAAAATGGAGCTTGGAGCAACTATGGAAGGTGTCCCTGCCCATGGAAGGAGTGGAACAAGATGGGCTTTAAGATCCCTCCCAAGCCAAACCAGTCTGGGATTCCATGATCCCTCATGGACCCACTTCAGAAAAAAAAAAATGGAGCTGATTTAAACAAAATCATGGATTGTAGAAAGAACCAGAACAGTGGTATGATCCCTCAGCAAACAAGGCAGGAGTGATTTCTGGGAAATCTAATGCAAACCATTCCACACGGGTGAGAAAAGCTGACACAACCAACCAGGAGCCTTTTAGGGCTGACTAATTAAATCAGGAGCAAAGTGCTCCAGCCCTGGCAGAGCAGATCCTGGGATAGGAGCAGGCCTGGCTGGCTGGGATACAGCAGCTGGGGAAGAGGAAAAGCAACAACCACCTGTGGCTTTTGGTGGCTGCTCCCAGATATTCCCCACTACCATCACACGAGTCAGGGCTGGAACGTGTGTGTTTGAAGAGGCAGCAAACTGGCTTTCATGGCATGATCTAATTTATCCTGGAAGATTAAAGAGAGTGAAACTGGAGATGGAGCCTCCAGCCTGAAGATTGGCCCAAGGCCAAGGCGAATGCTGACATCAAATCCCACCACAGAAAACCATATGTTGCCATTTATGCCGGAATAAATTTCCAAGGCCTGTCATTTGGGAGCACGGCTGGGATGAGGAGAGGCAGAGCTTGCTTTCATTAGCTTGATTCTGTGTAAGAAGCAAGATTAAACGAGTTACCACAGCTATAAAACCCCTCTGTCTCTGCTCAGGCTGTGAATAACCCACTTGAGGTCACATTAAGCCCACGTCATTCCCAAAGAACAATGTGGCTTTATGGAAAACCACCCACAGAGGGTCCTTTCTCTGGGTGCTAACGAAGGAAATCCACCACAGATCTCTGACAAAAGCTACAGCACAACCCTGTGAGGAAGCAAAAGGATCTGTTATGAAAACTGGAGCCATGATTGGATCCATATCCCCTGGCAATGGGATATGGACACTTCCCACCCAGGCCACCCAAGAGCAAAGTTCAACTATGACAACACTCCTGTTGTTCCTGCCCTCAGGGCTGGATCACTGGAAAATGCTCCAGGATCAGATTCCCAGAATGGTTTGGCTTGGGAGGGAATTTAAAGATCCTCTGGTTCCACCCCCTGCCATGGCAGGGACACCTTCCACTATCCCAGGTTGCTCCAAGCCCTGTCCAACCTGGCTTTGAGCACTTCCAGGGGTTGGGAGTCCAGTGGGTACCTGGAAAGGCAACCTGGGTAGAGAGCAGGAATTTCGGGAAATTTGGGGAAAACTGAAGATGCAGTGTCAGGCAGAAGGTGAAATTCCAGGTTGATGGAAGCACATCCATCATCCTCCCACCTCCCACAGTTCCCTGACAACACAACCTCACTGGGATGAGAATGGAGCTCACAACTAAACCTCACCCCAAGCAGATCCAGGGTGTTCCATACGGAGAGGGCAGAGAATCCAGGCAGGATTTCTGGGACACAGCTGCCAGACCATGCCCTCTTCCACAGCTGGACAACTGTCCTGGTGACAGGATAACGGGGAATGGCCTTAAGCCAAAGGAGGGCAGGGTTAGATGGGAATTTGGGGAAGGAATTGCTGGCTGGGAGGGGGGGGGGGCCCTGGCCCAGGTTGGGCAGAGAAGCTGTGGCTGCCCCTGGATCCCTGGGAGTGTCCAAGGGCAGGTTGGAATCCCTGGGATAGTGGGAGGTGTCCCTTCCACAGGGGACAGAATGGGACGAATTGAATGTCTCTCCCAACCCAAACCATTCCAGATTCTAGGATTCCATGACAACTGATGCTCCAAAGGCCGAGCCCCGTCCAGGCCTCACCCCCAGGGCCGGGCTGGCAGCAAAGGGAGGGAGAGAGAGCAGCTCTGAGGTAAAACCTGGGTTTGCAGAGCAGACCTGAGCAGCTCATCAACCCACAAACCCTGTGCCAGGACCAGGGAACACCCCAAACTCCAGACAGAAATTGAAATCCCTCTGCAGTTGCACCTGAGGTGGACGTGGCAGTTCAAGGCAGGGAAAACCACCTTCTGAGGGAGCAAATTTAAGCCACCTAAACTTTAGGGCAGGCTTTGCAACACACCACGTGTGCTGCCAGTGCAAACAGTACAATGACCACCCCAAAGGCTGTTTGAAGCCTCTCCTCCTCCTCCCTCAGAGTCCTCCAGGAGAGAGAAGCAGCAGCACCAGCACAGAGTGATGAACTCAGCCCATACTGGGTGTGCTGTCACACAAATCCTGATGGATCTGCAACCCCCAAATCCCTGGGAGCCTTTGTGACCCCTTCTCCTGTCTGAGCCCCTTTATCCAGCAGCACAATGGTGGCTTTCTGTGCCCCACAAGAGCCCACTGTGACCAGCAGCTCCCACCACCAGCCCACCACACTCCACAGGGACACTTTGTCTGCCCTGCCCGTGCTGACATTCCTGCACTTTGCTGCAGAACAAAAAAACCAGTTTTTTCCCCTAAGTTTCTGGTTAAGTAAACAGTTATTTAATACTTACTAGGTTAAAATACCTCTTACTGCTCCTCAGCAGGGTTAAGGCTCTCTCAAAACCCCACAACCAACTGCATTTACATTTTCCAGCACTTGCAAACAGCTTCTTCCAGCACAGAGTTACTCTCCTGGCCCCTAAGGATAATTCAGAAGGGCTGTTTGCAGAGCTGCCAGCCATTATTCCAACAGGGAAATCTCACTCTGAATTCAGCCCTGTGGAAATCAAGGGCTGAACACTTTGGTTTCCCTTCAGTGGAGTCAAAGCTGATGGAGGGACACGATGGGGTTTGTTTGCAGAGCCCCCACCTTCCATCTCCCAGCCCAATTCCCAAGCATCCAAAACTTCTGCAGGCTCAGAATTCATGGCCATAACCAGGGGATGTGTGAGGGGATGGAGATTCTTCTCATCTGGCAGGTGTCTGAGAGAAGAAAATATCCAGAGAAGCTGTGGCTGCCCCTGGATCCCTGGAAGTGTCCAAGGGCAGGTTGGGATCCCTGGGATAGTGGGAGGTGTCTCTGGTGGAATGAGACGGGATTTAAGGTCCCTTCCAACCCAAACCATCCCGGGATTCTGTGGAGTCAAATAAAATGAAGTTGAAACAAGAAGCAGCTCCAGTGGGTTGGAACCAGCTCCTCTCCCATCCCTGAACTCCAGCTCTTGTCTCCCAGAACATACAGAAGTTCTGGAAAACCCACCAGACAATGAGCTTCCCAAAAGCTGTCTGGATTATCTGAATTCTAATTTATTTGGGGGGCATTTTGGAGCAAAACACAATGGTTTCTCCAAAGTTCTGGTTTATTTCTGGAAAACACCTCAATTCTGGTTTTATCTTTAAATACTGAATGATTCCCCACCCAGAGATGCACAGGAGCACAGCCCCACCTCACAAATCCAATTATTCTGGGGTATGTTTGTCTAATAAGCAACACAACTGCTCTGCTGGAGGAGAGCCAAGGCTGGGAAGTGTTCCCTGCACAAATCCAGGATTATTCCTGGCTGGTTTTCTGTCTCATTACAGATCCCACTTTGGATCTGGTTTAAAACTACTGTTGTGCTTACTAAATAAAATAAAAGAGTGGTAGAGTCCTCTGCTCTTGTCCCAGCAATATTTAGTTGCTATTAAAAAAAACTCTTCTGTGTTTAAACAGAGATTAACAAAAAGCTGAGTGAGGATCTGAGATTGTGCCTCTTAAAATGTTACTCCAGGGTGCTGTGAAGTGTATTCCAAAACTGCCATTTCTTCACTAAAGCTGAGGAAATTAATATTTGAAAGAAAAAACCCACATGAAATATCTTTGTAACTGTTTTCCTGATGCAATCACAGGATTGGGTTGGGATTTTTTTATCCAAATCCCTGTAAACTTAGTGAAGAGATTTGTTTATTGGCTGAGGTGAATAAAAAACATGTAAATCGGGTCAATAAAACAGCTGAGGAGAAATTTAAAAAAAAATTTCAGTGTTGAAGCAAGGCCTTAGGTGAGTTGGAAAGTAGCTTTACTCTTCAAAAGGTTTAATTCTGTTAAACTACATTTTTTGTGTTGTTTAGAATCCTGGAATGGTTTGGGTTCAAAGGGACCTTAAAGCTCATCCCATTCCAGCCCTGCCATGGGCAGGGACACCTCCCACTATCCCAGGGATCCCAACCTGCCCTTGGACATTCCAGGGATCCAGGGGCAGCCACAGCTTCTCTGGGAAACCTGTTCCCTGAAATTTCCCTCTATTTTGCTACATTTAAGATTTATTTTCCAGTTCAAAATGCCAGGGGAGGTTCAGGTTGGATATTAAGTGATCAAGCATTGGAACAGGGCAGAGGTGGAGTCACCATCCATGAGGAAAAGGGACTTGGGCACATGGATTAGTGGGAATGGGGGTATTCAGACCTGAGGATCCTGGAGATCTTTTCCAACCTTAGTGACTCCAGGATTCCATAAACAACAGTAAAACAGAGTTTCATTGTGGGCAGATGAATTCTCTGGATAGAAGGAAAATAAATCATTTTCCAACAGTGCCCTTGTACTGAATCCAGAATTGGGAATTCCAGAATTGGAAATCCCAGAATTGGGATTTCAATGTGGCACCAGCTCAGCCCCTGGTGACCTTGGAGCTTCCCAAAGCTCTCCCTGCTCTTCTCCTGCCACTCTGCTCCAGTGCATTTGCTTGTCCTGCCACACAAACCTCGGGATAAATCCGCGGAGCCGCTTCCCACAAATCCATGGAAACGAGGACAGAGGGCTGGGAATGCTGCTAAGGGAGCCCACTGGCAAGGGGGGAAGGCAGAGGTCATGGAGCTCATCCAGCCAAGGCTGGGATATCCCATTCCAGCAGGGTTTGGATTCAGTGTGAGGTGCTGGGAATGAGGAGCACTGGGAATGAGGAGCACTGCTCCCATTTCCATCAGAGCAAAGCTCGAGATGAAACACCTGCTGTTCACCCTGATGGAAATGAGAGCAGAATTTGGTCCTAAATATCCCCTTTTCCCTCCTGACTTTATTAGGCAGGAGTTGAGCTTCCTTTTGAAGTGGTTTTATGGCAAGGAGATAGTGGAGACCTAATTCCAAGAGTCAAATCTGTCCTAAATGTGCAGGAAAGATCTGTGGAGAAGCCCTGAAATGCAGCTACAGAAGATTATTGAGCCCACAGCAATTTTAATTGGATGTGCAGTGCTGGAAATGCAACCCTGGTACTTGACATGTCAGCAACTCGAGGGGGTTTTAATATAAACATGAAACCATTCCTGAAATCTTGCCCAAGAGGAGGGTGGAAAACAGCACAGAGCAAGGAATAAGCAGCAGAATTGGGTAAAAAGAGCAGCTAAATGCAGAATTGAGACAGGGAAGAGAAGTTAAATTCAGAATTGAGGAAGAAAAGAGAAGTTAAATTCATAATTGAGGAAGAAAAGAGCAGCTAAATGCAGAATTGAGGAAGAAAGGAGAAGTTAAATACAGAACTGAGACAGGGAAGAGAAGCTAAATTCAGAATTGGAGAAGAGCAGGTAAATTCAGAATTGAGGGGGAAAAGAGCAGTAAATGCAGAATTGAAGAAGGTAAATCTCCTCCCTGCCCCCACTTCACCTGCAACACCCAACAGTTCCACTGTCACTTGACCAAACCCAAGAGGAATCGAATAAATAAATAATTACACACAAATGGAATGGGTCCCACAGGAATTTTTGGATGTCAGCAGGAGAAAAGGGAGATGACAGAGCACTGGAGGTGTCAGGAAGGCAAGAAAGCACCTGGGCTTTGCACATCTTCCCTGTGAGGTGTCCAGTGAGCCTCAGAGCATCCCAAGCAGTGGGATTTGCCTCCAGCTTTATTTATCCCCAATCCCTCACTTTGTCCTCCCTCCCAAGGCCTAGTTCCTCTGGAACAGAGCAGTAAAACCCAGAAGAGCTGAACCCTGGGATGACAACGCTGTGTTTTGCACATTCACAGAGCTTTTCCCATGGAAAGCCCTTCCCTGATACCCCCCAAGTGCTCCTCCCAACATTCCATCTTCACTTCCCAAGGGTGCAAAGCCACGACACCAGCGGCTCTCCCAAGGCTGCAGGTGCTCCAATGGAAGGCCCAAACCACAATTCCCACTTTTTCCTGCACTGAAGGTCTCCAGCTCTTTCCCCAGTCCCCATTTTCTGAGCTTTCCTTCACTGGAGGAAGGAATAAATCACCCAAAGCAAGGCTCTGTCCATGGTCACTCCCACTTCCCAGCCTTGCTATTCCCATTCCCTCTGCCCTCAGGACAGTGCTCTCACTTGCACAACAGGCCCACACTGGAGTTTAATCCAAACCTTTAGCTCTGGATAATGTTGAGCACCTCCAAAATTCACCTGTTTGTCCACAACACACAAATCCTGGCAGGGGATGTAAATCCAAGGTCGGTGTCTCCTCACCACAAACAAGGAACAGAAACTGTGTGTCCACATCTCCAGTTGGGACCCATCAAATCCAGTAATTCTGGAGCTTGGGAAGTCTAAATTCATTTTTAATTTGATATGAACTCCACACATACTTCCAATATCCACAGGAAACTAAAACAGCAGCTCTGTAGGACTCGATTCCCCCACCAGCACTCCCAAACCTTCACACAACATTCCCAAATCCCTGAAACCACATGGATGGTTTCCATGTGAACATCCCTGAAACACCTATGGGTGACACTGCCTTTTCCCACCTGAGCCAACTGGAATTCCTGTATGTTAAATCACAGAGACCTAATTTTGTAATTTCTACACAAATAAAATTCCTACTGAGGGTAAATCCAGGAGTTTTGTGTTTCAAGGGCGTGTGGGAACGGCTCTGGAAGTGGGAGATCCAACACACCATTCCTGGTGTTTCAGGGACAGAACAACTGGAGTCAAGCTCTCAAGACCTCCACTCATTTTCCATCAAGGACCCAGTTTGAGCAAAGGGAGCAATTCCCAGCCTGGATTCATTTAATTGGAATTACAGCTGTTTTCCACAGGCAAACAATGGAATGGACACCACTGCAGCTCCAAGGAAAATCTACAGCCTATGGAAAAGCCTCCCTGCAGGGAATTCAGCTGGCTGAGAAGGCTCCAGGCAATAAAAGGGAAGCTGTGCCCCCCAAATTCAGGGAAGCAGGACCAGGTACCTCCTTGAAGTTGTCGAAGGCGGATAAAATGATCTCGTGTCCCCCCCGGACGAGGCAAACGGCTGCCAGGAGTTCCAGGACAAGGGCCTTTGTCCTGTGGAGAGAGGAAAAGGGACACTCAGGGCCCACATCCTGCTGAACCCCCTCCTGCCCGGGCAGGAATGTGGGAATGGAGCTTTATCCCTGCTGCTTTTACTCCCTCGGAAGTCGGAAACCTGCGAGACGCACGAACCCCATCCAGGGAATTCTGCCTCTCCTGGATCATGCACTTCTCCAAACATGCAGGGAGGGAAATCACAGCTTGGAAATCCAAGCTAAAGGCAGTTGCAGAAGTCTGGGAAAGGCTGGTTCTCCTGGAGAATTCCTGGCACACACCTGGAGGAGGCAGCTCCCCACAGCCCAACTGTCCCCTCTGATCCCAGTTTTTAAGGGAAGTGCTTATAATTCAAATGTGCATTTTTCCTGGGATAAATCTGAATTATTCTCTGTGATAATCTGCATTATTCACACACACACTGCAGGAACACAGGATGCCTGAGCAGGGCTTTGTCTCCAGAAATCAGAAATAAATTTACCACAGAGAGAAACCAGCAATTACTGAGAGAAAACCATGCAGCAAACTGGGTGTCATCCCCATGAAAACAATCCCCAGTATTTCCTTACAGGATTCATGGAAAGCCAAGGACTTCCTGGCCAGCTGAGCTTGGAGCAGAGAGTAAAACCATGCAGACAAATCCAAATTAGTCTCATGCCAAGGCATCCACTCCAACCAGGTGTTACAGAACAAGAAATACCTTTTGGCTTTCAAAGGGTCAGGGTTATCTTTGGGAACCAGGTAAAATGTTCATTCCCTAGGGAATGTTAAATGTGTCATTCAATTCTTACTCATCAAGGGTTTTTTTTTCCTGCCACAAGAACATCCAAGTTCTTTCAGGCAGGATCAAGGAGCTCTTGTGTGGATTTTCAACAATTCCCATCCCAGGGTGGGAGGGGAGGGAAATCTCTGGAATCCCAGGGAATTCCCAGCTCTCCAGTGCTGCCCACACATCTGGGATGGGCACAAGGACAGGACAGTTCTGGCTGTGTCTGTGGGATCTGTTTGGGAATATCCAGAGGGGATGGAGTCCCCACAGCCATCCTCCACCTGCCTGCCCACTCCTGCCCACTCAGCTCCACAGTGGGAAGGGGATCAGCATTCCCAGAGCTGCTGCTTCCCTTTGGCACATCTCACCCACCCCTGACACTCAGACCTTCACCCTTCACTTAATTCAAGTGATGGGAGAAACCAAACACAAACTGCCTTTTGAACAGCACCAACATGAACTTTTGCCCTCAGATTATTTCTGTCACATTTTAAAGCAATTTTTCTTATCCACAAAAATTGAAATAACCCATTTCCTTCAAAACACACATCTCTGTGTCCCAGGTTGGGTTCTGTTAAGACATTCAAAGGTTGAGAACTCCAGGATCTGCTGGAGGCACCTGCTGGGATCTCAAGTGTGGGAGAGGAGGGACATGGACACACAGCCAGCAATTCCATTGTGGAATCACCACACTGTGACCCAGAGCAGGAATGAAACCCTCTCCCAAAGGAATCCAAACCTAAGGACTCTTGGATAACTTTTCTAAGGAAGATTTTTCCCTCTCTTCAGGAAAATCCCACCTGAAGCTGCCCATTATCGGGGGGTTTCCCTGCACTGCAACTTCTGCAGACAAATTTCAGCTGAATCCCAGAATCCCAGGAAGGCTGGGATTGGAAGGGACCTTGAAGCCCATCCAGTGCCACCCCTGCCATGGGCAGGGACACCTCCCACTATCCCAGGCTGCTCCAACCTGCCCTTGGACACTTCCAGGGATCCAGGGGCAGCCACAGCTTCTCTGGAATTCCATTCCAATCCCTCCCCACCCTCACAGGGAAGAATTTACTCCCAATATCCAACCTACATTTCCCCTCTAGCGACTCATTTTTAAAGCTGAGGGATCAGCAGCTCCTGAATCCACTGGGATCAGACAACACTTGCTCATTTCCCTGCACCATTACATGGATTTAACCTGATTTTTGCTCCAGGTCTGTGCACAAACACACCCTGAAACCCCCTTTCCAAGCCCTCTTCACTTACCTACCTGTTAAACCCCCCAAATCCAAGCCCAGCCTACCTGGGGTTCTTGTTGTTCAGGCTTAGTGCAATTTCATTGACAGCGTGAGGATGGGACATGACCATATTGAATCCATACTGGGAAGAGAAGGGAAAATCCTGGGTCACTTCTCACACCCCAAGTCTTATTTAGAAACCCAACAAATCCCTCTGATCAGATCCTGTGGCAGCTTCCTAAGCCAACCAAAACCTCGTGGATTTTATCAGTCCAACAGGAAGATTTTATTCTCCCACTGTCCCCAACCACTTCCAGCTGTGGATATTCCATGATCCAACAATTCTGTGCCAGTGGCAGTGTTGAAAGGACTTGGTTTGGCCATGGTTGAATCCTTCCCATCCCTGGAAATCCCAGGGAGTGGTACCCCCAGGGCAGAGCTCACCTTGGAGTGTTACCTCCTACACTCCTAATAAACTCCTAAGAAAAGTGTTCCCCACAGATTTTCCTTGTATTAGGAATAAATCCCAAATCCCTGAAGCTCCCTGGACATGTTGCATGATCCCAGCATGCCAGGGAAGAGAAAAAAAACCTCAGGAAAATCAGATTAGCTTTGGTTTAGTTGGTTGACTTCCAGCCATCCCATTGCCTTGCCATAAACACTTTATGAGGGAAAGCTTGGATTTTCCATCTTCTGGAAAAACCTTCTGGTTTTAAGGGTCAAGATTAAATTCTGAGGATCATTATAACATGATTAGGTGAAGGTTTAATCAGTTAGTCCACACTGAGGCTCTTCTCTACCTGTGCCTTCCCAAGTGCACTAAATCACCCACCCAGGTACAAGGACTGTGTCCTAACCCTTCCCAGCCTAAGAATAAGCAACAATTTAAACTTTTGCATTGGTTTTACCTTAAAAAATTCAACATTTTCCCTCCCTCCCCCCTCCCAGGACAGAACTGGTTGTGTGGTGCACAGAGGGCAGTACCTGGTAGTTCATTATGGCCCGTAAGCACATGATGCACACGTGGACATCATCCTTTTTACTCACTAATCTGGAATTTTTGAGTGTCCTCCGGCTTGGCAACGTGTTATACCTGCAGAGACAAAGAGCTCTCATCAACCTCAGGGCTATTTTTAGGAGGGGAGAAGGAAGGAAGAGAAATATCCCTCCAGGGGGTGAGAATGAGGATGTTTTTCAGGTGAAAATCGGGCAATATTCATGGAAATAAAGCAGGAAAAGGTGCTGGGATGTTTGCACTGGGAATATATGAAAATTCACGTGTTTGGCTCCACATCCAGGGGCAGCACAGCCCATGAGCTGCTGTCCCAGTGCAGGGGATAGGAAATATTAATAATAAAGACATGACCAAGTAATAAATAATAAAATTATATAAGTAGTAAATATATATATAAAAATCTAAATAAATAATAATAATAATAACACACTGGTTTTATTCTGATTCACTCTCTCAGTCTCTGCCACAAATACCTGCAAATTCCCCTCCCTTTAAATGTCCAAACATGAGGAATGAGGGGTCTCATGTGAGGGTTGGGGGGCTCTGAGTACCCACCCTGCCCATGGAGAGCCCTCATCCCCTGGCCTCCAGCAACTCCTCCCCTTGGCTTTCATTTTCCAGCAGTGCCAAGATGAAAGGAATCCCCAAATTCAAAGCAGAATTCAATCAAATGACTTTTTCTCCCCCATAAATATGAATGAATAAATCAGCTCAGGGCACTGCAGGCGGATTTTGGGTCTGTGGGAAACATGACCCAGTTTTGGCTGAGAACAAAGGGTGATTAAAGCTGAATTTTGGGGAGTGGATCCTGAGGAGGGGACCAGGACAGGATGAGGCTGATGGCCCCAAGCCACCACCTTGGATGGGATGGCCCAAAACTGCAAAGGATTCCACAGCTGGAAACTCTGGATGCTCCCTGTGGGAATGGGGCTGTCCCACCATCCTGCCTCCTTCCTCATGGATCAGCTCACTGCCCACACACACATCCTGCACTCAGGGACCCCTTCACTTCCCAAATGCCCCTTCCTGACAAAACAGGAGCAGGATTCTCCTGAGCAGCCAAGAGGCCAAAGCCAGAGAGAGCTGTGGTGTTGTCCTCCCAAAAGCCAGGGTGACCCTCACCCTGGGGACTGTCCCAGGCAGGTACAGAGCTCCATCCCTGCCTTTCCCACAAATCCCAAGTCAGTGTTGGATGCCCAGTGACACTGGGAGCCCACAGACTGGGTTGGGTTGAAGGGACCACAGTGTCCCAACTGGTGCCACCTCCCTGCTCCATCCCAGAGCACGTGGATTGTGTCCACATTCTCCTGGGATATCTCCAGTGAGGGACACTCCATGTTCAAGTGGAACTTCCTGGACATCATTTTCTTGGCTTATTGCTGGGCATCACCAGGAAAAGCCTGGCTCCATCCTCTGGGCACATTCCCAACTCCCAGAGCTTCCACCTGTGCCGGGGTGGGATCGAGGCCCAGCCATGGAAGAGCTGCCATGGAGAGCCAATCCCTCCAGCACAGATGGGATTCTGCCCTGGATTTGGATCCCTTCCCAACAACAGACACACATTTCCTCCCCCAGACCCGAGTGCCAAGAATTAAGGAGGAATTTCTGCACAGCAACTCCTGAACAACAACTCCAGCTGAGGCTGGAGGTGCTTCCCCTGCACTAGTGGTGATCCCAACAATTCCTGATGGCTTTGTTTCCTTCCCAAAGCCAGGCAGCTCCGGGCACTCCAACACCTCCATCCACACGCCACGAGCCAAGGAAAGGGTGGATGATCTTCTCCTGCTTTTATTTCATTCCTGGTTCCTGAACTCTTGGCTGAGCTGAGCATCTGGATGACTCGTTGGGTTTGATTTCCTGTCTGCTGCAGGTCAAAGATTATGTCACCACGAGTGTATTTATCCTGGTAATTCAATTCAGATGGTTCCTCTTTTATTTCCTCAGCCCCTCCTTGCAAGGGGAACCATAAAACCTTTCTCCTGAAAAAAGCAGGAGCAGAAAAGCTGAACATGTGGGAGCTCCTGAGGGGGGAAATGGGTTCCTGCTGCCACTCTGGTCCCTCTCACACGTGGGGAAGGAGTTGTTTTGTAATTTTGGGACTTGGCTGCTGGAGGATGGGGGGAAGAACAGAGGATCCAGGACTTCCAAACTTGGGACAAACCAACAATCATTAAATCCAAGGCTAATCCTGTGCTGAAAGCCACAGTTAAAGGTTCTTTTTCTCACCCAGAATGGTTCTGTTCAAGAATAACTTATTAATCATTTTTATATTTTTAGGGTCATGAAGATGCTCCAAAGTCTGCTCTGGAGCCAGGCTGGGAGAGCTGGGACTGTTCACCTGGAGAAGGATCCAGGGAGAGCTTGGAGCCCCTTCCAGAGCCTCAAGGGGCTCCAGGAGAGCTGGAGAGGGACTTGGGACAAGGGATGGAGGGACAGGACACAGGGAATGGCTTCCCAGTGCCAGAGGGCAGGGAGAGATGGGATGTTGGGCAGGAATTGCTGGCTGGGAGGGTGGGGAGGCCCTGGCCCAGGTTGGGCAGAGAAGCTGTGGCTGCCCCTGGATCCCTGGGAGTGTCCAAGGGCAGGTTGGGATCCCTGGGATAGTGGAAAGTGGAACTGGATGGGCTTTATTTTCCCTTCCAACCCAAACCAGTCTGGGATTCTCCATGTGCCCACTCCAGAGTAGATTTAAAATGCACCACATTCATTCAAATTCCAGTGGATTTCTCCCATCTCAGCTCTCCATGGGTTGGGTGGGTTTTGGGTAACATTCCTGCAATTTTGCTGCTGGTGGTTTGGAAACTGTGGATGTTTTATCATCAGTGTTCTGACAGCAGAAAGGGACTTTAGAAGAAGAAGGTTTTGGCACATCCTGCAAATCTGGGGGGTCTCTGATCTCTTGGAGCTGCTCACAAACACGCTCAGTTCAATTAAACCTGACAAAAATTAGGACTTTCCCAGGTCCCTGAGCAGTGAAAGTGTTAATGGCAAAAACCAAATTAAGTGACTGGAGCACAAAAAGCCCTGTCCAAAAAAAGCCAATTATTGAATGCACTCAAAGCCCATTTATGGATTGAGCTCCATTTGCCTGGATCCTTCTCTCCTTATGGACTCCACTGATTCCGAAGGAAGAATTGAAGTTTCTCACTTCAATCCACACAAAAACTCAAGTATCTGACTCAGAAGAAAGGGAATTTCTAATGGGCTGGGACACTGCAAAGTCTGCATTAATATTTATCTGACAGGAGACTCTGACTCTCAGTAATTCTGTTCTCCCAAAAAAGCAGCACGAAAATCCCCAAAGCCTCAGCCCCTTTTTTATCCCTCTGCCCTCATTTTGGAGTCCATTTCCCAAATCCCTGTGCCTCCTCCTAAGGAAAAAAACCCCTCAGTTGCCAGGGAAACCCAGGGAGCAGGGAATTGGCAGAGTTTAGCAGTGCTGAAAAGAGCTCTGGGAAGGCAGCTGGAGTCTGGGATTGGACAGGGATGGTCTCAGCCACACTGAGCTCCGTGTCCACCCCAGTCCAGCTCCTGAATTTGGAATTATCCTGGGAAGATCTGTCAGCCTTTTTCATCCAAGAAGGAGGAGCACATCTTTCAGCCTGGGATGGTGGGAGGTGTCCCTGCCCATGGCAGGGGTGGGATGGGATGGGCTTTAAGGTCCCTTCCAACCCAAACCACCCTGGGATTCTGGGATTCCTTTCTGCTTCCACACAGCAGAACCCACAGCCTGGGTGTCCACATGTCCCAAAATGCTCATTTATCATCTGGCAAAGGGCAGGAACCCCCTGGGTTTGCCCAAAAACCCTCCTGCCCACCTTCCTCATCTGATGGGCACCTGCCTCATCCTCAGGGAAAGCTTCCATTTCAATTAACCAATATTTACTAATTCTACAAATAAAAAACCTTCTCAAAACCCCCTCACCTACCTTTGGCTTTTATTTTTTTTAATATGAATAGTCCCCAGCTATTGGAAAACACACATTTTCAAAAATAGACGTTTTCAAAAATAGACATTTTCAAAAACACACATTTGAAAAAACACCCGTTTTAAGACAAGATATTAAAAAATAAAACAACAACAACCAACCCAGATGTGTTAATTCCACCAGTTTCTGCCCAAGCTGCCCCAGCACTGAGATGGTTCTGGAGGCACTTGGCTGGAAAACACAGCGTTAAATCCCATTTTTGTGCCACTTTTGGTTACGAATAAAATCTCTATTTATAATAAAAAATAAGATGGACAAGGACTAAAGGCTCTATGATTTAGGCATAAAACTCACAACACTATTCACAACACGACCAAGAAAACTCAGACCTTCCTCCAAAGCCAACCACATCTCCCGTTCTCCGCGAAAATCTACGGAAGCCAACTACACTTGGAATTGTATAATGTGACAACCACAGGGTTGGGACAGTGCCACCCTCCTGGAGGGGCTGGCCCAATCCATGTGGCTACCAGATTATCCAGCATGGGGAGCAGGGGCTCCATGCCCTGCACAGCCCGGGCTCCCAACCTTCCACCTGGGACTTACGGGATTTTCCGGCCGGGAGCCCCATCGGCAGAGCCCAAAGTGAAGCTGCTCCAGAGGCAGTTGGCTGCCAAGCAGCTCTGGCAGCACTTGAACTCAAGTTGCTCAGGCAGAGAAAGGAATCTGATGGTTTGTTGAGAGGAGGGAAGGATGAGAGAGAAGCGTTTGAGGGGGAGACGGGGATGAAGGAGATGTCAAAATGGAAAAGGAGAGGGGAGGAATAAAGGGAGATGGGAGAAAGGAAAAGGGTGGAAGGAAATGAAGAGAAAAATGTAAGAGACATGTAATGTATTCCTGAGTCAGGCATTTCTAATCCAAATCATTCCCAAAAGCAGAGTGGGACAGGCACAGGGCTCTGTCATTTCTGTCAGAGCACTTAAAGAGCAAACTAAAAACACGAAAATTAAGGGATAAATCAACTGGTCAAGTGATTTCCTGCACTCCACAGCCTGGATTTCTTTACCAGAGCTGTGTCTGCCTCCTCCTCTCCACTGCCTGAGGGCTGGGAATTCAATTTTCCAGGTACCATGTCTGGAGCCACTCGGGCACTGAGGATCAACCCAAGGGCCAAGGTCACCTGCCTGACACCAAAACCTCTGCTGGGAGAGACTGGGAAAGGCTGGAAGTCAGTCCTCACTGGCTCCATTTCTGGGAGGCTCTTCTGTGCTCACAGGGATGTGCAGCAAAACTCCCTAAAAGTCAAAAAATTCCCAAAGCATCCAGCACTCCAGGTGACACTGCTGGAGTCTGACGGGGTGGTTTGAACAGTGGAGCATCCGAGGAATGGAACAGGGATCACTGTCAACCAGTCCTGGGAAGTGATCCAGGCCTTTTCCACAAATTAAGCAGAAAAAAGAAGGACTGGGAAAGAGAGACTTGGTAGCAAAGCACAGGATAGTGGGAGAGGGACACAGGTTTGAGGGATGGAAGAGGCCTTTCCAGAAAAATAAAACATCTTGTTCATGGCAGCATGGAAGGAATGTGGTGCTGGAAGAGACGGGACACCCTCAGAGCCCCAGACTGGCTGATCCCATGGAAACCCTGAGGCACATTTTGGAGAAGAGGAATTGTAAGTGATGGAAGTGCATCCTCAGACCGTCCTGGAAAGGAGGCAGAGTCATTCCTGCCCCTTCCCAAGTGCTGCCCCGTGTCTCTGGCTGAGCACTCCCCACCTCCAACCAGCACAGCGACACATTCCCTATAAATTCCACAGCTCTTTCCCTCCCAGGAAGAGAGGGAAGATGGAGCAGGTCCCGTGGGAGGAGGTGCCCCAGGGCTCCGTACCGGAGGGTGGAGTGTCGGCCCGGGCGGGACACGCTGTTCCCAACGGGAGAGGGCAGGTTGGTGCCCCTGTGCAGGTCCTCGATGGAGCGGCTCCAGGCCTTGGACTTGTCCATGGAGTTCTCCACACTGTTCTCCAGACTCTCAAAGTCAAATCTGCAAGGAAACGGGAATTCCGGGCCCGGGTTACACAGAGGAGAGGAATGAAGTTTTCCTGCCCGTTCCAGAGGTGGGGGGTTTTAGAAGCACAAAATTGTTGGGGAAAAAACCAAAATTTAATGAAATTAAATGAAAAGCCCTCCAAGACTGAGTGCAGCTGTTCCCCCAGGTCCCTGCCACCCAAACCAGTCCAGGATTCTGTGACTTTAAAGGTGAAACAGTGATGGAAGAGGAGGGTTAAAGACCATGTGGTGCTTGAGGGCAAAGTCCAGGGAAACAGGATGAGCTACAGAGGGGGGAAGGAAATCCCAGAAATCACAGGTTCTCCGAGGCTGGAAAAGATCATCAAGCCCAACTGTCCCCCAGCACTGCCAAGGCCACCATTGTGTCCCCAAGTGCCACATCCACATGGATTTCAGACCCTTCCAGGGACATGTCCAAAAGAGGATCAAACAGCTGCATATTATTTTACCTCCACATATCACAAATCCAACTCTGCCCTGCCTTGAAGGAAGGATGGGAATGCTGGGACCTCCCTCCATTCATCTCCCTAAATCAGTTGTCCAAGGACCAGTTTGGTTTCCTCCACCTTGGCCTCACAAATCTCCCTGCACTTGTAATAAATCACCACAATCATTCCAGACCCTCTTTGATTTCTGACTCCTTGCCCACTGTTCTGCTATTTCAAGCAGGAATTCTTGTTCCCTTTACAGTTTTTGAGGTTATTACTCATGTTTACCATGTCAGAGGGAAAAACCCAGCAAGTCACTTGTGTCCATTTGTATAAATTTAGGAAGAAAGGCTTTATATAAACACTTCTTTTTGCTGGGCACAGTTTTTTCCATTTGAAAACATATCATTTTCCTTCATTAATTTTTCTGCAACCCCACCAAAAATCCCTTTTCTGTGCAATGATGTACATAAATCTGATGGCAGCTTTGCTAAAAATAAATTATCAGTATCTGTAATGCCTCTTTTTATGCACTTTTACATAAAAAAACCTGCTATAATATCCTGAATTAATAGAGATAAAATGCCCCATCCATGGAAATGGACAGGGCTTGGAGCTGGTCTAGTGGAAGGTTCCCTGCTCGAGGCTGGGCTGGGCTTTAAGTCCCTCCCAACCCAAACCATGGGATGATTCCATGATTATATAAGAGATTCTCAGCTAAAAATCTCTTCCAAATTCTGTGATGTAACAACAAATGCAAGCTGATTTCTCCCACTCTGCTCTCAGAGCACAGGTCATGATTTATCACCTAGCCACCCAAATCTGACTCCCAAGTGACCAGATGAAAAAACTTGGTTTCCAGCCTTCCCAACTTTCAAAATGATCCTGAAATTGCTCCTGTTTTCCTGGAGCACATGTGCTGCCCAGGAACTGCCAGCTCTGCCTGTGAGCAGGGCTTGGGGCGTGGATGTGCCCTTTGAACACAGCAGGAACAGAATTCCTTTAGAAGGAATTCCACATCCTTCCACACTTTTGGGATTTGCACCCCTGAGAAGGTCAGAGGCCAAAGCTAAAAAATATGCCAGCAAGAGTTTTAGAGATCAATAATCCCAAGGTTCAAATTTAGGCTTGGGATGAAATAACTCCAGACTCACATCATCATTTTCTTTGCTCTAAGGTACAGAAACATGGAATTAGTACAGTTGGAAAGACCTCCAAGGTCATTAAGTCCAACCTTTGCCCAAACACCACCTTGTCAACTAAACCACGACCCAAAATTCCACATCCACTGATTTTTGAAGACCTGCAGGGATGGTGACTCCACTGGACCACTCCTTCAGTGAGGAAATATTCCCTAATATTTTCCAAACTAGAGCAGGGAAGCCCCAGGAATGTGTTACTCATTATATATCATATTGTGCAAAGGACAGATACTCCACCAGAACATCCAGGCCTTTGTTCTCCTCATTCAGGAATTCCCTGACCCACCTGTTAAAGAAACAGCAGAGCCTTTCAGGGATTTGGGGAAGCCACTGGAATTCTCAGATAAACTGGACAGACCCACTGCAGGAGAGGCAGCACCACTGAGCAACTCTTTGCTTCTCACTCACTCAAAAAAAAGCTTTTTAAAGTACCTTTTGTTATTTAAAAGATTTTAAAGAAGTGCTTTAATGGCTTAAAAATGTACTAGAATGAGGGGTTTTTGGAGTGGTCACCTCCAAACACATAAATCACAGGGATCTCATTGAGTTTTATCACATCCTGATCTCTAAAAGTCTGTAAAAACATAGAGGCAGCACAGCAGGAAAAGAATAATCTGACAGATATCCTGGATATACATTTAACAGTAATTCTGCCTTCTCTTTTTAAAAGCTCTTAACCTGTTACAGTGAATTCTGGCCCCTGAGTTTTGCAAAATAATTCAGAAAAGTCCATTATCTCCCTGAGGTTTGGAAGATGCCAAGTGAAGTTTGGAATTCCATTCATTTAGGGGCAAAGCCACAGGGGGAAAGAGCTTTGAACCCCAAATGGGGCAGGAAATCCCCTGGGAATGGGTAGGAGGCACTGGAATTACTGGGGATCCAGGGAGGGAAGTGGAGCTCCAGGCTCCCAGAGTGGGAATTCATCACCTCCGAGTTATTCTGGTCTTCAAGCTTTAAATATTTTGCTAAAATAAGCAGCCTGGCATTTTATAAGGTGTATTTTGAAGCTCATCCTTCAGCCAAGTGAACCAAATAAATAAATATTGGTCCTGCAGCCTCTTTTATTGAGCTGGGGCAGCACCACAGCTCCTAAATCCACATGTTCAATGCCCCAGGTCTGTGGTGGGGAATCCTTAGTCTTGGGAAAATGGGGATGGGAATGGGATGTCTGACCAAAAAACTAAATCTCTGCCAATTCTTTGGCTCTTTGAGAGGATTTTTCTGCTTTGTGGAAGTAAAATCCTGGTAATTTCACTCCCAGCCAGGCTTCCTGAACTGCACCATGTTACAGCTATAAAACAGCAGGGGGGGTTATATATAAATGTATTTTTATATATTTAGCTCTATTATTATTCTAGACACAACCAGGCTCACTCTGCTCTGACTGAGAACAAGCACAAGTTGACTTCAAACCTTCCCCAACCTTCAAGAGATGTGGATGAACCTCTGAGCAATGGATTAAAGCTGAATTATCCTCCTGAGATTCCCAGCTACACTTAACTAAAGCCCATCAGGCTTTAATGATCAATCAAGTGGTGTCACTGCTGGACAAGCAAAGAGGTGTTTTCTCAAAGACATCCACCAGTAGATGGGAAAAAAAAATCAGAATTTCTTACCCAATGTGGTTTGTTCTTAAGGAAATTTCCAGTTCTCTGAGCACTTGAGTTGACTCTTGGACTCGTCTCCTGAATTTCTGGAGTGGAAGGAGCAGGAAAAATAACAATTAGACTCATGTGATGCAATTAAAGAATATCAACATCTCAGACTGAACAAGGAAAACATGAAGGTAAAGTGAGAACTCCTCAAAATCCCCAGGAATGCAACAACAACAGCCCAGCAGTCAACAGAAACACGTGTGGAGGAATCACCTCTGTTCCCAGGAATGTTTTGGAGCTTCCAGGATTAAGAAAATTAAAAGTGTGTGGATAAATAAGCCTTTCTTTATGAAACAAGCTTTGGTTTCTATTAAACTCTCTGTTGAGGTCTAGTGCAGGTCCTGTCCTGCCTCTGCAAAACCAGTGTGGAGAGAACAAGGAGGTCACCTCCTCTTCCCACCTGGAGAAGATTGTCTTCTCCCCTATCCATGGAAATGTGCTAAAACTGCTGGATAAATGAGTCTGGAGCAGCTGTTTTGGCAAATTCTCATTTTGGAACAAGGTAAATGGGAGCCAAAGCAGAGAAGGGCAGGGAGAGATGGGATGTTGGGCAGGAATTGCTGGCTGGGAGGGTGGGGAGGCCCTGGCCCAGGTTGGGCAGAGAAGCTGTGGCTGCCCCTGGATCCCTGGGAGTGTCCAAGGGCAGGTTGGGATCCCTGGGATAGTGGGAGGTGTCCCTGCCCATGGCAGGGGGTGGGAATGGAGCATCTTTAAGGTTCCTTCTACCTAAACCATTATGGGATTCCATGATTCTGTGAAAGGACAGGATTTACTGGCCTTGCTGACCTTTTTCCACGGGGTTTGCTGACCTGGGAAGTCACCCCTGGCTGACTTGAGCCCAGATTAAAGCCCAGCTCACAAAGCCATGGGCAGACTGAATTAGATGTGTCACTGCACAGTCCTACCAGACACAAGGCTTTATTAATTCTTAATTAATTTTATTTGTTCTCTGAAATAACGACCTGAGCTCAGACACAGTTTCTCTGCACCTCAGGAATCAGCTCAGAGCACACAAACCCAGCACCTCCTCCCCCAAGAGTTCTCACAATGTCACTCCAGCAACATCAAACCTTCCCTCTCCAGAAATCAAGGTAAAACATGGATGTTTAAAGAGGCAGGTGATGGTGGGACGGCACAGTGGGAACAGGCAGCACATTCCATGTGGGATCGTGATCCCAACAAGGCCTGGCTGCTCTGCAACCACTGCAGGGAGCAATCGGAGAATCATGGAATATCCTGGATGGGATAGGACCACAAGGATCATGGAATTCATCTCCAGGCCCTGCACAGACACCCCAACAATCCCCCCCTGTCCCTGAGGGGATCATCCCACCCCTCCTGGAGCTCTGGCAGCCTTGGGAAGTGCCCATTCCCTGGGGAGCCTGGGCAGTGCCCACCCACCCTCTGAGGGAAAAACCTTTTCCTCATATCCCACCTAACCCTTCCTGGCACAGCTCCAGCCCTCCCCTGTGTCCTGTCCCTGTCACACAGAGCACAGATGGTTCCCTGGCCCTCAGGAAGAAGCTCCATCTCAGCCTCCTCCAGCTGAACAAACCAAGTGCCCTCAGCCCCTTAAAGACCCAACTCCAAGAGCCACCAAACTCCAATTGCTTTAAAAATGTGTCATTTCAACACCTTTTTTTTTCCTATTTCAACATTCAGCTCGGACAAAAAGCAGTTTTTTTCCCAGGAAGAGCCATTACAACCCCAATTACGAGCTGAAACACACACTTGCAGCAAAACCACTGAAACCACCTCAGTCCCAAAAGATGAGCTCTCCCATCCATGTGTAAATCCTTCCCCTCACAGCCCAGGCTGAGGAAAGGCCGTGGGTGATACGGAATAACACAACAAAGAGGAACTCACTGGAGTTATTTTTAGGCTCTTTGGGTTTGTCATTTGTCATGGGACCCTCAGAGTGGGATTAGGATAAGAAAGGCCTCAATGTGAGCGAAGCCAAACACTCAAAGAACCCCAAAAACCCTCAGGAGGAAAAACACAAAGACCTTGTTCACCATGTTTTCAAAAAAAAAACAAAAAACAAGATCAGCCACAGGCAAGGCCAAAGGTTTCCTACTAAATGGTTTCCTACTCGTGGTGGGAGCCTCCAACAAGAGCAGCACTGTCATACTGGAAGACACTGGGAGCTCAGGGCACCCCGTGTCCCCTGCTGTCCCAGGGACTGAGCAGCACCTCCACCACGGAAGCCTCATGTCAGGATCCGTGTTTTCCCACAGGATCTTTGTATGGGAACACAAAGCTGGGATTGTTGAGGGAGAGACAGGCTCTGCTCTGCTGCCTCTTTTTGTTGTTTTTCAGAGGCTCTTGTAGCTGTCCCCACAGGATGGGAGCTGGTGGCCAACATGAAATACCAAAGGTTCAGCCAAGGTTCTCTAAATGGGATGGAAGTTTACTGTTGATATAAAATCCTGGAGGCCATTCCTGAACATTCCCTGTGAGGCCCTGGCACAGGTTGGGCAGAGAAGCTGTGGCTGCCCCATTCCTGGGAGTGTCCAAGGGCAGGTTGGAGGTACCTGCTCCAGTGCCCATGGCAGGGGATGGGATGAGATGAGCTTTAAGGTCCCTTCCATCCCAAACCAGCCTATGATTCCATGATTTTACAATAAGCCCATCAGATGGGGCTTAGTAATGTCACAACACAGCCCAGCCACACTCAGGGATGCACAACATCCATGGGAAAGGCCAAGGGAAGTGTTTTGAGTCTTTCACAAGTGATTTTTACAACTATTTTGGACAAAATAATGTGCAAAGGATGGAGGAGGCTATGCCATGAAAACACTCCCAGGATGGGGTGACCAGTGCCAGCTCCACTGAACCTCTGCCCTGCAAATTCCCAGAGAAAAGGACTCTAAACTTCACCACCCCCTTCCCAAGGGTGAGCAAAGTGCCCTCAGCCAGTGGTTTTAATCACCACCCACATGAAAGCCAGGCCTAGAGCACAGCCCAGTGATAATTTGTCAGACTATTTATTGAGGCTGAAGTTATTAAAACAAGTTGTGTCGTGTGTCAGCTGCTCCTTTGCTTTCCAACATCTGCTCTCCTTCCTGAGCTGTGAAAACTGCAGCAAATTCCCAATTTCTCTCTGAAGGGAGGCTTTTCAGGGAATTTACACAAAGGCAGGAAGGAACCTGGACCATCCTGGATGAGGAATGAGGGACAGCAAGAGGAAACAGGATGCTCCTCACCTTCCTGGTTACTGCTGGGTCCAGATATCCCTTCAATTTCTGGATGTATGTGTGTGGAGGATTCTTCACTTGGAATCTTTCCTGCAAAAGAGACAAGAATAAACATCAGCCATTTTAGAACATCTTCTATATTTACTTATTCTATATATAAACCACGTGCACACACACATATATATTTAAACAGCATATTTTTAAAATATAGTTTTATATTCTTAAGGGTATAATTTATGTACATATGATATGTATGCAAATAAAGTGTATTTACATACAGTAATTAGAGCCTGAAATTTGATGTTTATATCAGATGCATAAAAAGACACGTTATATATTCAGGTATAATTCTGAATTTTAGTTACACACACAAACACATCTTGAGAGGAAGGAGAAGGGTTAGAAAAGTGGATGCAGGTCCATGTTTGATTGAAAGCAGCACCACAAAAGCTAAGATACCTTTTTAACCTTTAAAAAAAAGCCTAAAATCCCGTTGCATGGGAAAATTTTCATCATCCCTTGTTGGGATCACAGAAGGATGAGCAGTGAATTAGCAAGAACAAGGAATATTCCAACTCCATGATGTTACATTGGATTGTCTCTGGAAAGGGGCCACCAGGTCCCAATAAAGGGATGAGTATCAGACTCACACAGGCACAGTTCATCCCATGATGTTCAGCTTCCCACTCATCCCATCCACCCACAGGATTTGGAGGGTTTCCTTCCACACCTGTGTCACACAAGGGTGAACTGAGGGATCCCCAGCACGGTGGGAATCAGAGAATCCTGGAATGGTTTGGGTTGGAAAGGATCTTAAATCTACTTGCAACTCCCAGCCACGGGCAGGGACTCCTCCCACTATCCCAGGGATCCCACCCTGCCCTTGGACACTCCCAGGGATCCAGGGGCAGTCACAGCTTCTCTGCCCAACCTGGGCCAGGGCCTCTTCACCCTCCCAGCCAGCAATTCCTGCCCAACATCCCATCTCTCCCTGCTCTCTGGCACTGGGAAGCCATTCCCTGTGTCCTGTCCCTTGTAAATGGTCTCCCTCCCTCCTTCCCACAGGCTCCTTTGAAAGGCCACAATCAGGTATTCCCAAAGCTTCTCTTTTTCAGGCTGATCCATCCCAGTTCTCCCAGCTTTTCCTCCCAGCAGAGCTGCTCCATCCCTCTGATCTCTTGGTGCCTCCTCTGGACTCATTCCAGCAGCTCCATGTCCTTCCTGAGCTGGGGATCCCAGAGCTGGAGGCACCTCTGCACGTGGGGTCTCATCAAGAAGGGAACCAGCAAATGCTACCGAGGCCACCATTCCATTTCCCAGGGAAATTATGGATCTGCCAGGTATCCCTGTCCCTCTGGAATTCCCAGGAATCAGGGTGATCACCCTCAGGACACGCAGGTTGCCCATGGTGGGCTTTCTCCATGTGAAACATCTGATGAGTTTTAAACTATTCTGCCCCTCTCTCTTGAGGAAAGATCTCACACCAATTTCCTCCTGAAATTTCCCATTTTATAACTGTTATCTGAAACCTCCTTTCATTAGGTCAGGATGCAATTCTGCCTCCGTTATCCCAAAGTTATTCCAGAATGAACAGGATGCTGCTGCCCAGTTACCAGAACAAACTGCCTGAACACCACAAGTTCTTCCTGTTATTATCTCGCTGTAAAAAAATAATTCATTGTGGTCAGCAGGAAAAAAAATGAACTGAAAACTCTACCCTGGTCCACCAGCCCTGGTGAGAGCAGACAAGTCTTTCCTCTTTTATAATTGGATTCTTTTTCCAGGCACCTTCCCACCTACAGGCCAAACATGGCTCTGGAATTGGCATTTCCTCTTTGATGTAAAAACCAGCTCAGAAAATGCAAAGTTCTTCAGTGACAGTCCCCTCTGGTCAAAGTGACACCAAAAGGGTCTGTCCTGCTCCATCCTTCCTCTTGGCTCTCCAGCAGGATTCTTGGAGCCAGTCTCATCTCAGATGGTTCCTATGGGTCACACAGACCTTTTCCTGGAATCCCAGAATGGTTTGGGTTGGAAGGGACATTAAAATTCCCCCAGTGCCCCCCCTGCCATGGGCAGGGACACCTCCCACTATCCCAGGCTGCTCCAACCTGCCCTTGGACACTTCCAGGGATCCAGGAGCAGCCACAGCTTCTCTGGACAAACTCAGGGCCTCCCCACCCTCCCAGCCAGGAATTCCTGCCCAATATCCAACCTAAATTTCCCTCTGTCAGTTTGACAGAGGGATGCTGCTGGGCCAGTTTCTGAGTCAGCCTTACAGCCCCCTCAGGACACTGGTTTTACATTGGGCATAAATATAATTTATTTAGCAGCATTTTCCACCCATTAACCCCTTTTAAAACTTCTTCCCACTGGCAGACAGACAAAAAAGCACTTTGTAAATGAAAATCTGGCCCGTGGTTGACTGGTAAAGAGCTGTGGAAGTATCTGGACCTTGGAGACCACCAGCATTCCCCATTTCCCCCCTCAACAGCTCTCCATGAGCTCCAGAGATGCTGCAGCACTGGAATAACCACACTCTTCTCCACAAAACCCAAGAAGGTACAAGTGTTTTCACCTGGAAATATTCACATCCAAATATTATTCTTTGCACCTCCAAGTGGTGGAGCACCAAGCCAAAGGTCATGGAATAATCCCAGAATGGTTTGGGTTGGAAAAGACCTTAAGGATCATCCAGTTCCACCTCCCTGCTCCTCCTGACAGCAGCATCCCAGCCTAAAAAGGCTCCACCCTCACTCTCCCACTTATCCCTCCCTTTTTGGGGGTTCTCACATGCTGGGTTTAATCTAATCCTCCAGAGGAGCTATTTTGCTCTTATGGATTTATTTCTCTTCCCAACTAATCAGCTGCTGAAGTGACAGGAGCTTTTCCCAGCTGCCACTTGGAATAGCTGGAGTCTTCAAAATGAAATGTTTAAAGACCCAACGAGCACATTCAGCAGTCTGGGCTGCACACACTCTGTGTTTTTGTTTGTTTTCTTAAAACCTGGCTGTAATCACATATTTATGGAATAATCTCTACAGCAACTTCATTTAAAAAGATGCTGCTTATTCCTGGAATCCTTTGGGTTGAAGGATTTTAAAGCCAATATCCATGAACAGACACCAGCAATGCTGTTCCCTAACAAGTGACTTGTGGGAAACATCTCCTAGTCCTGGAGACACTTTTACAGCCCCTTAAACTGGTTTTTTTTTTCTGGTTTTTGGGAAGCCATGAGGGATTAGCCTTTAAAATTTCCCTTTCCTGGCTATGATTCCTGTCTGGGTTTATCCAGCTTTGACTGTTTTATATTAGAGGCTGATTAAGAAGCTGCAAGAACCAGAGCTTGGTGCTGAGCAGGGAGGGCAGCCCAAGGCTTCCCAAAGCCTCTGGATCACCCTGAATGTCTGGTCACGGCCACCCTGCTCCCAAAAAACTGACTGGGAGTTCCCACAGGGTGGGAATGGGGCTGGTTATTCTTCTTCCCATAAATGACTGTGGAGTTGGGGGTCCTCTCATGGTCCTTTTTAGAACATTCCCACAACCACAATTCCCAGCCAACCCTGCTCGGAATCCACTTGCCTCAGAAACCAGAAATAAAGAGTCAAAAATCCTTGCTTTTTCCTGTCTGCTCCTCCTCTCCACTCCTGGCAATTCCCAGCCACTCCATGGCCAAACTTGCTTTCAAAATGTGGATTTTTATGGCAAGGGGTTGGACACCCTTTGAAGGAGGAGGTCGGGGGGTTTTACCACAATAATATAAAGTTGAAAATCAGGGTTTGAATGGCCAGACTTTGCTCAGCAAACACCATAAGCCAGTGGGTGACACCATGGTTGGGCCCTGGTGGCTTCCCCTCCTGGTCAGGCCAGGATTGAGCCACTGAGACACCACAAAGTCCATAAATCCTGGTGAAACCTATTTTATCTCCACGACGTGACTCATGTGAGCACCAACATTATCTACAGCCCTGAGAGGGGAACAGAGAAGCAACAGCTCAACACTGCCTTTGGCAGCCACCTCCAAAGCAAACTAACTTAATTCCCAAGGAATTCCCCAGGAATTCCTTTTTCACTTGGAAATTCGCAGAGGACGTGGCTGCCCCATCCCTGGAAGTGTTCCAGGCCAGGTTGGACAGGGCTTGGAGCAACCTGGGATAGTGGAAAATGTCCCTGCCCATGGCAAGGGGTGGAACAGGATGAACTTTAAGATCCCTTCCAATCCAAACCATTCCATGATTCTATAATTCAGGGGAAAAGCCTGGATGCAGCAGCACAACACACTCCCGTACTTCTTTTACCAGCAATATCAAGAATTAGCACTTTCTTTTCCATGGATACAAAAAAAAAGGG
Organism: Calyptomena viridis; assembly: GCA_013390005.1. Lineage (NCBI taxonomy): Eukaryota > Metazoa > Chordata > Aves > Passeriformes > Eurylaimidae > Calyptomena > Calyptomena viridis. Next base: position 67,769 of record WEIV01025749.1, read on the forward strand.
AGGCTGGGGGGGGCTTTAATTCAGCAGCCAAGAGGAACTGCTGGATTTCTGCATTTCCTCTTCCACGTGATCCTACAAAGACCTCGATACATCTCTTGGTCACCCGGATCTGGAAAACATATTAATTCCCTAACCAGGAAATCATGGCTTTTCCAAAGATCTTTGGCTTCCAAAAACATTCAGGACATTTTTCTGGTTCAGAACATATGTTATTATCATTATCCTTGCTAACTTGTTTCATTCCTAGGATTCACAAATGCTTGGGAAGCACATGGCGCATCCGACTCGGGATCAGAACCCTGCAGGAAGTTGGTGCCTGCTGGGAGAGCATAAATCCATGGATGGAGATCACTGGGGAAGGAGATGGACAAGAAGGGCTGGAAATCAGTGTTTCCTCCCTCCCGAGGCACAAACACACCATGAACATGGTGCACAATTCCCTGATCTCCCACAGACCCCGAGTGTGGCCCGATCCTGTCCCAGAAATCCAGGCAGTCCCACTAGCAGGACAACGCGTCACATCTAAGTCTCCTGATGGGATGAAGAGCAGCTGCTCCTCTCTGCACTAATTGGGAGGCAGAAGGATCCATTTCCAGCAGAATTCATTTCCTGCCCCACCAGGTCACCGGGATTTCTGTGGGGGATTGGGCCAAGACAAGGCCGGGATCCCCCAAGGCCAGGGATCAGCCCCACCTTGCTGAGCCTTGGATCCCAAACTGTAACTCCAACCTCAAACTGCCCCAAACTAACTCCAACCACTCCCTCCCTCCTTGTTGGATGTTCCCTCAGCTCCCAAGACCACCCAGTCACACAAATGAAGCCCCCACTGTCTCTAAATCCAACTTCTCCCCAGTGCAGCCAAAGCCATGATTTTCTCCCCTGTATTTACCCAAACAGGGGAGATTCACTGATATACACTATTTTTTTGAAGCAAAAGCTCTCAAACCAGAGCTGTAAATGGCTCCTGCAGCCCTTGGAAAGAGATGGAAAATGCCTGGTTGGATATTGGCAAACAAATCTGGATCTTTGTTGCCAAAGGGTCAAAGGCCTCACGTGGTAACACAGTCTCCCCACCACATTTCTGAGGAGAGGTTTGGGGCTCCCCTGAGAAATCTGGGATAAAATAGCACAGCATTCCCACAAAGCTCAATCCCTTCTCCATCACCATCCATGGAAATCCATGGGCAGAGCTGGGGGTTCACCCAAGGACTGGCACAGCCCAACCTCCTCCCCTGGGGCTGTGCACCCAACATTCCCACACACTTCCCATGGGAGCANCTCTGGATCACCCTGAATGTCTGGTCACAGCCACCCTGCTCCCAAAAAACTGACTGGGAGTTCCCACAGGGTGGGAATGGGGCTGGTTATTCTTCTTCCCATAAATGACTGTGGAGTTGGGGGTCCTCTCATGGTCATTTTAGGAACATTCCCACAACCACAATTCCCAGCCAACACTGCTCGGAATCCACTTGCCTCAGAAACCAGAAATAAAGAGTCAAAAATCCTTGCTTTTTCCTGTCTGCTCCTCCTCTCCACTCCTGGCAATTCCCAGCCACTCCATGGCCAAACTTGCTTTCAAAATGTGGATTTTTATGGCAAGGGGTTGGACACCCTTTGAAGGAGGAGGTCGGGGGGTTTTACCACAATAATATAAAGTTGAAAATCAGGGTTTGAATGGCCAGACTTTGCTCAGCAAACATCATAAACCAGTGGGTGACACCATGGTTGGGCCCTGGTGGCTTCCCCTCCTGGTCAGGCCAGGATTGAGCCACTGAGACACCACAAAGTCCATAAATCCTGGTGAAACCTATTTTATCTCCACGACGTGACTCATGTGAGCACCAACATTATCTACAGCCCTGAGAGGGGAACAGAGAAGCAACAGCTCAACACTGCCTTTGGCAGCCAACTCCAAAGCAAACTAACTTAATTCCCAAGGAATTCCCCAGGAATTCCTTTTTCACTTAGAAATTTGCAGAGGATGAGGCTGCCCCATCCCTGAAAATGTTCCAGGCTTGGAGCAACCTGGGATAGTGGAAAATGTCCCTGCCCATGGCAAGGGGTGGAACAGGATGAACTTTAAGATCCCTTCCAATCCAAACCATTCCATGATTCTATAATTCAGGGGAAAAGCCTGGATGCAGCAGCACAACACACTCCCGTGCTTCTTTTACCAGCAATATCAAGAATTAGCACTTTCTTTTCCATGGATACAAAAAAAAAGGGAGGCTGGGGGGGGCTTTAATTCAGCAGCCAAGAGGAACTGCTGGATTTCTGCATTTCCTCTTCCACGTGATCCTACAAAGACCTCGATACATCTCTTGGTCACCCGGATCTGGAAAACATATTAATTCCCTAACCAGGAAATCATGGCTTTTCCAAAGATCTTTGGCTTCCAAAAACATTCAGGACATTTTTCTGGTTCAGAACATATGTTATTATCATTATCCTTGCTAACTTGTTTCATTCCTAGGATTCACAAATGCTTGGGAAGCACATGGCGCATCCGACTCGGGATCAGAACCCTGCAGGAAGTTGGTGCCTGCTGGGAGAGCATAAATCCATGGATGGAGATCACTGGGGAAGGAGATGGACAAGAAGGGCTGGAAATCAGTGTTTCCTCCCTCCCGAGGCACAAACACACCATGAACATGGTGCACAATTCCCTGATCTCCCACAGACCCCGAGTGTGGCCCGATCCTGTCCCAGAAATCCAGGCAGTCCCACTAGCAGGACAACATGTCACATCTAAGTCTCCTGATGGGATGAAGAGCAGCTGCTCCTCTCTGCACTAATTGGGAGGCAGAAGGATCCATTTCCAGCAGAATTCATTTCCTGCCCCACCAGGTCACTGGGATTTCTGTGAGGGATTGGGCCAAGACAAGGCCGGGATCCCCCAAGGCCAGGGATCAGCCCCACCTTGCTGAGCCTTGGATCCCAAACTGTAACTCCAACCTCAAACTGCCCCAAACTAACTCCAACCACTCCCTCCCTCCTTGTTGGATGTTCCCTCAGCTCCCAAGACCACCCAGTCACACAAATGAAGCCCCCACTGTCTCTAAATCCAACTTCTCCCCAGTGCAGCCAAAGCCATGATTTTCTCCCCTGTATTTACCCAAACAGGGGAGATTCACTGATATACACTATTTTTTTGAAGCAAAAGCTCTCAAACCAGAGCTGTAAATGGCTCCTGCAGCCCTTGGAAAGAGATGGAAAATGCCTGGTTGGATATTGGCAAACAAATCTGGATCTTTGTTGCCAAAGGGTCAAAGGCCTCACGTGGTAACACAGTCCCCCCACCACATTTCTGAGGAGAGGTTTGGGGCTCCCCTGAGAAATCTGGGATAAAATAGCACAGCATTCCCACAAAGCTCAATCCCTTCTCCATCACCATCCATGGAAATCCATGGGCAGAGCTGGGGGTTCACCCAAGGACTGGCACAGCCCAACCTCCTCCCCTGGGGCTGTGCACCCAACATTCCCACACACTTCCCATGGGAGCACAAGGGAAATAACCCCTGATGTGGCACATGGAGCCCCAGGGGGCTTGTTTGGGGTGAAATTACCCCAAAAGTGGCACAGAACACCCCCCCCACGAGGCTCCACTTTTGCCACCAGGCTCCAAAACAACCAGCTCCTGCTTTCTTCTGGAATTTCACTGGGAAAGGAAGAGTTCTCCCAACACCTCACTGAGCATATTTTGGATGTAAACCACTCCACTTTCATCTCTTAATCTGTTATTCCCCACACACTTCCCGGTGTCACCACATCATTCCAGAGGTGAGGAAGTGGTGATGCCCCTGCCACCACTTGCCATTAGAGGGCAATGAAGAACTTGGTAAGATGTCCCCAAACTCTTCCCCCTCACCATGTGACACCTCATGGCTGGAGGGAGAGGCCTCGAGGACACCAAAAGAGGCCTGGAGGATCCCATTTCCTGGCTTTCCATGGCAGGAAATGGCATTTCCTTCCCTGTCTGGATTCTTCCCAATGCCAACCCCAAGATGACCACCCCTGACCCTCTCATAAAATAAATCTGTGGGTAACAGGTTTATTCTTCTCCTCCTTGAACCCAAACTAGAGGTCCTATGTCAGGATACCAGTGCAGTGCTGAGATGCTTCCAAGGTTTAGAGATAAAGGAACAGAAAATTCCACATGGGATGAGTCCTCAATAACCAGCCCTGCAACTCTTACAGTGATTCACCATAATCCTATTCATGACAGACTATTAATTATTCTTGTTATTATCATCATCAGGAGACCAGCAGCTCTCCCGTTTTGTTAATCCCACTTTTGCAAAAGTGAAAGTTCATTTTGGGGGCCAAATTCTCTCTAATATTCTCAAAATATTCCACAAATGTCCAGGACCTACTTTTCAGACTATTTAGAAAATATCATTTCAGAGCAACCTCTGGACACTTTTTCCTTTCAGACAGAAGTTGAAAACCATCACAGGAGAGAAAGAGTTCATTTCTTCAAGCTCTTTCATTAATTTACACGCAAAACCCAGGTGAAAATGGTGCAGTGGGTAAAACCAATAGGGAAAAAAACCAGTCAGAATTTGCATCCACACCAAACCCAGGCACTCCACACAAACCCTGTTCCTGGGGGTGCTTTCAGCCCTGGAATTACAGGGTCACATAAATATTTCACGGCCCATATGCTGCATTTTGGAGCTTTTACCAACACCTGCTCGTGATGATCTAATTTGGAGGGGGTTGGCAGCACCCACAGGGGCTGGGAGTGACCCCAGGGAGCCCCTGGTCGACAGGAGTGTCCCTTGGGTGGCCGGACATGGGAAGTGGCACATGGTTGCTTCTCCTCCTCCTCCTCTTTGTTCTCCTCCTGCTCTCAGTGCTGGGCTCCACAATGCTGTTACATCAGCCCTGGCTGCTTCCCTGCCTCTCCCAGCAATGGGAAGAGGCCTCATCCCTCATCCCAAGCCGGGGGTGGACCCGGAGTTGTGCAAAGAGCCGTGAGGAGCCGCGGTTACTCCGGATTGCAAATTTCCTTCCCATGTGCTCAGCCCTCCCGTCTCACTGCAGAGCTCGGCAGTGAATCAGCAGCAGCTGCAAAGGGTGGATCAGCTCCGAGGTGGGAATTTGCACATCCAGGCTGGGATCAAACTGCTTCTGCCTGTCCTGCTGCCAACTTGGAGCGAGGGCAGCACACGCTCCGGCACGGAGCTCACGCTTCCCTGAGCTCTGAGAAACACCCCTGAAAGAACCCATGGAATTCCAGAATGGTTTGGGGTGGAAAGGACCTTAAATCCAATCTTGTTCCACCCCCTGCCATGGGCAGGGACACTTTCCACTATCCCAGGTTGCCCCAAGCCCCATGCAACGTGGCTTTGGGACAGGGAGTCCTCACTCACTCAGTCAGACTTTAAATAGGTCAAGTTTTACATTCTCTGCACGGAAAATTCATGGGGAAAAAAAGCAAGTAATTCTTCATTGAGTTTTCCTTTAAGGTACCTGTGCAATGGTTTTAATCTGCCAGAGGGCAGGAAGAGATGGGATATTGGGCAGGAATTGCTGGCTGGGAGGGTGGGGAGGCCCTGGCCCAGGTTGGGCAGAGAAGCTGTGGCTGCCCCTGGATCCCTGGAAGTGTCCAAGGGCAGGTTGGAGCAACCTGGGATAGTGGAAGGTGTCCCTGTCCATGGCAGAGGTGGCACTGGATAAGCTTTGAGGTCCTTTCTAACATTCTGGGATTCCATGATTTTATCAGAGGCTCTACCACTGTACCAGCTAAATAGGAAATGCCCCACAAATATTCCTGACCTCCCAGCATGACTCCTGCCAAACTCACACCCTGGCATTGTTCATATTTCAAGGAACCATCCTACTTTCCCAGCCCTGGATCAATTCTTTCCACTAGCGATTTCTTTTGAAGTTCATGCCATATCTTGATTTTGCTGTTGGCTCCCAAATGCACATCCTACCTTTTCCATGCTTCATTTTCTCCACATAATGCCCTTTCTGTTTATCCCTCCTGGCAGATCCAACCTGTTAATTGTTCTGTGCCCTGTGAGCCTGCACAGCTCACACACAAAGATGCCTCAGCATCTGTCGCCGCCTAATCCGAGGTTGTTTCCAGCCTCTGGAGGTGAACAGGAGTTCAGGATGCATCACCAGCCTCCTGTCCCTGAAGGTGACAGCTCCTGCTGACAGTGACAATGGCTCGTGACGTGGGGAACCAAATACTCCCTGCACTGAGATCGTTTGTTCACGACACACAGGTCAAGACAGACCAGACTTTGAGGTGACTGGAGATCAGTCTGTGCAGGGGAAAATCAGCAACACTCAGAACCCAGAGGAAACACAAGGTCATGGGAACATCAGAGGGCAAAGAACCCACAGGAAACCCAGCGTGATGGCCAACAAATACCATTTTGGAATTACCAGTGCAAGGCCTTTGTGAGAGGGCCCCAAAAGCAGAGCTGAGGCCACAGAAATGAGTGTCGACACTCCCCACTGCCCCTGTGCCAGGTCCCCTCTCACTCCAGGGACACTGTTGATGAAGCAGTCGGTGCCCTGGGTGGGGCAGCTCCCAAAATCCCTCTGGAAGCCCTTACCTGGTCACAGATGAGCTCCCACTTCTTCTCGTTGTCGTACTGCCGCAGGAGCCGGGCCTTGTCGGGAGGCAGGTTCATGGAGTTCTGGGGGGGAACAGAAACAACCGTGAGGGACCTGCAGGGCTCGGGCTGCACCAAACCAAGGCCACGGGGCTGGGGCTGCTACAAGTGTTTCATATGAATTCCTGATGTCAGAGTTCCTCAGGAACATCCCCTCCAAATGTTGGGTTTGGCCCCAAAAGTGCCGGTGAATCACAAGGCGCCCAAGGGCAGGGCTGGGTGTGGGGCCACATGAGGTGAGTGACTGCTCTGGAGCTCCAGTTTCCTTTTTTTAGGAAGAAATTCCTGGCTGGGAGGGTGGGGAAGCCTTGGCACAGGTTGGGCAGAGAAGCTGTGGCTGCCCCTGGATCCCTGGAAGTGTCCAAGGCCAGATTGGGTTCCCTGGGATAGTGGGAGGTGTCCCTGCCCATGGCAGGGGTGGCACTGGATGGGCTTTAATGTCCCTTCCAATCCAAACTATTCTGGGATTCTATGACCAGCCACCTCCATCCAGCAGAGAGTGGAATTCCCTGAGCTGCCACAGCACAGGAGCCGCTTCCACCTCAGAGAGGCCCCTGGAATGTTCCACATTCCCTTCCCTGAGCACACTCCTAAGGGAAATTGTCCTGGTTTGGGACAAATATGTTCAGAGAGATAAATATTCTCTGATAATAAGGAGGCCACAGCTCCCCCTCCTCCACGGTGGGAAGAGAGAACCTGGAAGATTCAGAGTCCTTTTGCTGATATCATCTCCTTCCTTTGCCACAGAGGAGAAAATGTGGGGGCCCCCCCAGGCCAGGCCAATGAAAGGGTCTCCCAGTGAGGTTTTGATGTTCTAGTGTCCCAAACAAGTCCAGAAGCAAAGAAGAAAAACCAAAATCTCAGGAAAAAACAGAAGCTCCACTCTCCATCCTCTCTCCAGCACCTCCAGAGGAGCCTTTTTCAAACCTTATATCCTGCAGCTGTGGGAAGGAATGTTAATGAGCCCAAAGGCTCTGCAGCTGGACCTGGGTATTCCAGGGATCTTGCTGGAAATTTCCTCCTCAAGCTGCTGTCTCAACTCTCAGGCTGAGTTTAAAGACACAGAAAGGCCCAAGATTAACTTTTCCTGATGTAGAGTTGGCGATATGGGGTACATCATAAAGTCACCCCAAGACAGAAATACACCCTCCACTGCAGGCTGGGAGCTGCAGAAGGACAGTTCCCTCCTGAAATGCCATTTCCTTTCATTCCAACAGCCATTCAGGTTGTTTAATGTCCCCACACAGGGACACAGATCCCAGAGGTGGGATTGCTGCTGCCCAACCCCATGGAGATAACGATCCCAGACTAAGGACAAGAGTCAGAGGGAAGGGGAGAGGCAGCAATTAGATGATGCCTATCATTTGCTGGCTCCTTTGATGTCAGCTGAGATATTCTTCCATGGAGATATCCTGCCATGGAGATATCCTGCCACGGGCAGTTCCCCAGGGTAGGGCAGCACAGGCCAGCCACTCTCTCCCAAGGCAGTTTTCTGTAACTCTTGAGCTTGTGCTCCTGGAGAATTGGGGAGTGTAAAACCAGGAATTCAAGGAGCAGGTCTGGAGAGGATCCCTATCAGCCTGGCAGCACAGCAAGGAGAAGTGGTCAGGCAGAAAATCCATTGAGCACCTCTTGATATCCTGCACCTCTTGGTCTCCAGTTTGAATTCCCAGACTGGCCCCACTAACCCCAGTCCATCCAGGATTGCTCCTGGGGTGTGGGAAGGCCCAACACCAAGCCAGTGGTGCAGCAGGACAATAAATCCATGTTTTGGGACCAACCCCCCCCTCTAGGATCACACACCTTCCCAAGGTGTGCAGCCCCACAGCTTTATTACAAGCAGGATCCTCAGAACCATCCCAGATCCATCTCTGCTACAGCCCTGGGCCCAGAGCTCCTGTTTCCACACCCAAACCTCATCCCAGGGAAGGGAGGAGGAAGGATGTGGACAGTCTGAGCTGCCACCACCACTACCACCAAGAGAACCTGCTGGGATCAGCCACTCCAGGCACCTGGAAAGTCAGGACTTAAGGAAGTCCCTGGCAGGGATCCCAGATGCCAAGGGGATGGTGTGGATAGTGCTGACCACACTGATGGGCACCACAACAGCCAGGAGAGCCCTGGGGATGAGGGACTGCTGAGAGGGAAACTGGCCATCCATGGAAAAGCTTCCCAGCAGCATCCAGGTCCCTATGGCAGAGACAAGGCTTTCCCCTTCCCAGTGGTTGGGGATGACACAGGACTGCCTTTCCCTACACTTCCAAGGGCTTTCCCACCTCAGCTGAGGGTCCATCTGCTCCTGACCCAGCTCCCTCTCAGCTGCTGCTTCAGAATTCCCTCTCCCTGGGTTTCCTCGGGAAAGCAGGAGGGCTCAGTGTGACCCAGCAGCAGATGTGGCATCTGCCCTCTCCAACCTGGAGGGGGCTCAACACGGGGTCCCCCTCACCCCAGGGCATCCCCAGGAGCACTGGTGATTGTTAGCCACCACCTGGCACCCAGCACAGGAATGGCACATGCTCCAAACACCATCCACATCTCCAAGGTGACAGCAAACCCCTCCTTTTGGGAATACTGCACACCCTGGGGGACCCCTCAGTGCTCTTGTACCTCCTGGTCCACGCAGGACCACGAGGGGGTGAGGGCAGATGGCCCCCAGCCCAGTGGCAGTTGCTCCTCTGCCCTCCCTCCATCCCCACTGAGGAGCATCCCAGGGATCCCCTCCACGCCTGCTGCTGTGATCACTGCCCTTCCTAAAGCTTGTTTTCCATCAGATAACAAATATTCTTTCTTGTGCTCATCCGTGCTGTCATGTTGACAGTATTTACAGGCTCTGATCGTATCTGTGCTGGATTCTTCTCTCAGTCTCTCACCAGGCTCCTTATCACTTCTACTTATCTTTTAATGCACTTCTCGGTATTTTTCCTGGGGGTTCTTCCCCCACTCCTCACCTCTGAGGATGCAAACATATTTCATAGCTACACTCGAGCTCAGCTGGAGGAAAAGCTTCCCTGTTTACCTGCAATACAGCCCTTGTCAAGCTCTGATCTCCTTAGGGATAATCAGCTTACCCAGCCAGGCTGGCACTCGGACAAGGAACATGCCTGGAAACCTCTGCACAATCCAGGAGTTCAGCAGGGATGAGAGCCTGGAACAGGGCAAGCAGGAGCCAGGCAGCAGCTTCCAGTGATCTCACCTGGAAATGAATTCGAGGTGATCTCACTCCTTCACTGGGTGTCACTTTGCTGCACAAAACCCCTTCAGGAACCTCAACAACTGCTGGGGCTCACTCCACACACTCCAGCAGGGAAAAGCCTTGATGGATTATTCATGAATTCTTTATCCACCTTGTGAGCAGCCACAGGTAGGTGATTTGCACCTACTCACTTCTCAATATTCAATTCAAGGCAGTTTTGACACCTGTTGGTGTGCAGGTCCATGGCCATGTTATGGACAGGACCCCACAGTCCCTCCAGTCTCCTGCTTCATCTCTACTGGAGGGAACTGGGAAGGAAACTTCTGCCTGGGTGCCTTGTACAGCCCAAGGCAACTGTGGATCTATTGGAGAACGATGGGAAGGGTCTGGAGGGGCCACAAGAGGAGCAGCTGAGGGCACTTGGATTGTTCAGCTGGAGAAGAGACTGAGGGGAGACTCCTCAGGGTGTTTAGTGGAGGGGCAGGGAACCATCTGTGCTCTGTGTGACAGGGACAGGAGCCAGGGAAGGGCTGGAGCTGTGCCAGGGCAGGGTCAGGTTGGATCTCAGGACGAGGTTCTTCTCCCTCCAGAAGGTGGTTGGGGACTGAACTCCCCAGGGAATGGGCACTTCCCAAGGCTGCCAGAGCTCCAGGAGGGGTTGGACAACACTCAGGGACAGGCTGGGATTGTTGGGGGGTCTGTGCAGGGCCTGGGGTTGCACTGGATGACCCTGGTGGTCCCTTCCCACTCAGGATGATTCTCTGATTCTACACCATCCCTTCCCTCAAACCTGCACTAAAGCTGTTCTTCAGCTTAACAACCAGCTTAACAACTGGTCTTACTCTTAACAACCACTCCCTGCTGGAAAAGTAGTTCCTAAGCCATGATATTTTTACTTAAATGGGAAGCAATAGATTTTCTTTATGTCTCTGCGTGGCACCACACCAAGGGACCTTCTGAAATCCAAGTGTGCTGCTCCTGATTGTGAAATCCAGCTGTTCCAGAAGATCCATGGCAAGGAATGGAAGGCTTGGCCTCCCCAGCTCCCACAGTTCTGCCTCTACTCACACCCAACCAGATGATCCATCGTCTGGATTTCTGGTTCTCTGTGGATCAGTGGAATGACTCACGAGTGTCTCCTGGCCACTTCCAGCCCTCACAACTGTGGGTTTCACACATACCACTAATTTTTAGTTCACTGCAGGTCTATGGCCTGTGGTTTCTCTCTCAATTTTTACCCAATTAGTGTTTTGAAGGCTTTTGAGGGCTGAATTATCCCCCTGGGAAACAATCCAACCTGTTGGCAGAAGTGATGGCCCCACTCCCTCCTGTCCTGCCTGTGCCCTGCCTGTCACCACCAGCACTGGCACAGCTGGAGATCCTTTGCCAGAAGAGTTCAGGAAGAGCTGCACCTTTATATTGGACATCCAGCTTCCACTGGAATCCCATAAACCCCATTTCTGTCGGTGGAAACCACAACTGAAGCTGCCCCACTGTCTCGTACCTCACTGCTCTGCATCCCCATCCTCATTCCCACCTCCATCCTCATTCCCAGCTTCCCCCTGGGTGGCTCTGCATTAAATGATCTGCATTAAAAACCACCATTTCTGGCCATATTTGCCCCCAGGCCGGGCTCACCCAGGTGAGCTCAGGAAATCAGTCCCACCTTCCCCACCACGCTCCAAATTTCCACCACCTCACAGAGCTTCCAGGGCTGAAGAGGGGGGGAAGAAAGCCAACCTCTGGCACATCATCCTGCCTGGATGTGTCCCAGGAAATCGCTGCTCCGCTGCTTCCGACTCCTCAGCAACACCCCCAGACACCAACCCCAGCCCTGCACCCCAGTCCCTCCAGCTTGATCCTGCCCAGCCTCCTGCTGTCTGCAAGGGCTGCTTTCCAACTGTTCTCTGGCTCCAAAAACACATAATTCCGCTTTTCCCCCCCCAAATTCCAAAGTTATTCATGTCTACTGCAGCGTGCCAAATAATATAGGTAAGGTTTCCATTCCGTGTGCTCTGGCTTGGGAATAGAAAGCCAGACCTTAAATTAATCACAGTAGCAGATGGAAAACTGGGGGAAATACTAGCAGGGCTACAAAATATTAAATTGCTTAGGAGTTAAAAATAAAACCAAGAGCACAACGAGGAAATAGATGTGTTTTTAAGCTATGAAACAAGGCCCAGCTCTGTCCAAACTGGCCCCAAGTCCAGTTTTTGGGACCAGGCAGACCAGGTCACACCAGCACCAGCTCCATGTGCTGGTGGTGGGACAACTGAGCTGTGCTTTTTCCAAGTTATTCCTTGTTTTAACGACAATTAAAAGGCTCAATGTTTTGGAAAACGAGTGTAGCAGCAGCTTGACTGACTCAAAAAGCATTATTAATTAACAGCATCAGGCTTTGCTCTGATTGATCTATCACCTTCATGTCTACAACCCTTTTATTTATGAATCATGACATTAATGCACTGGCAACGAACATGACAGAGTCCTCCTGATCCATTTGTTCCCAGGAATGGCCCTGGATGCATTAGAGCACATGAACCCCTCAGATGGGAGATGTTTCCATCCTCTGTGGATGGTGATGGAAAAAACCAGCCCTGAAAGGCTCCAGGTGCTGGTGGGGCAAGGAAAGGTGACTCAGGCACCACTGCCAATGCCAGAGCTAAGGAAGGGAAATTTAAGAGCCATTCCAGCAAAGAGTTAAACTTCCCACTTCCACAAAGGCACTGTTAACCTTGAAAGAAATCAAAGTATCCCAAGAAAATGTTATCTGCAGGAACACACCCTTAGGAGGGTGAAGGTAATTCCCACTCCTCAGTGAGACCAGGCAGAGTTGCTCACATTCCTGAGGCCTAATTCCCAACTGGATTTCTCCTTCTGCTCTTCCTCTGATTGGGATTATTCCCTCTTGCACGATCACCAAAGAGACAGAAAAACAAACCTGGGTCGTTTTTGGCTTCACAATAGATCAGGTTTTAGTATCTTTACAACAATAGTCTTAATCCTCATAAATGAGAGTCAGATTTACACACCAACATCAAAGCTCTGCTCAGGCTTCAAGGACCCTCTGTCCTCACCTGGAATTTCCCAACCTGAGCTTTTCCTCCAGCTCAGCTGTTGGACTCCTCAACTCCTCCTGGACTTTCCAAGCTCTCCTGGTTTTATCTCCACCACGATGAGCTGCAATCCCAATTTTTTCTGCATTACAAACAGGGTGGTTTCAAGGCACAGCCCGAGCTATTTTTAACTTTTATTAATATCCAGTGAGTTCTAACGAAATAGATTCAAAATTGGGTCAGAAGCCAAATCCACACCTCCCAGTTCCAGAACAGGGACAGAGCAGCCCCTGCCCTGACTGGACTGAGCCTAAGAACCAAAGCCCGGCTCCTGAGTGGATCCAGGATTTCTTCTTGGCCTACAGTGACCAGGATCCAAACCAACTAAAATCCAGAAATATTCAAAAAAGCAACAAAAAGCAACGTAACACAAAAAAAAAAACCCTTCTAATATCTTATTTGAACCTCCCCTGGTGCAACTTGAGGGCATTTCCTCTCATCTCTTCACTTGACACATAGCAGAGCCTGATCCCCACCTCAACTCCAACCTCCTGTCAGGAGGCAGTGAGGTTTCCCCCTGATCTTCCTCTGCTCCAGACCAAAATTCCTTTAGAAATCACAAAATTCCTAAGTAGATCCTGGCCCTAAACTCTCTTCACTTGCCACTGCTGGAGAAGGTCCCTCACCCTGCCCTAACTCTGACCCTTCCAGCGAGGGAGAGAAGGGAAAAAGTCTCTTTGTAACTTCAGCAGTTGCCTACAAAAACACCCTTGGATATTTTTGTGCAGCATTAACATTTAATTCCAGGACCTGGCCCGTAAACCAGCCCTTAATATTCTCCTACAATATTAAAATGTAACTTTTTGCAATTTTCTGTGCTACTCAACTTCTCAGTCCTGCTACGGTGTGTTTATTTGGGAAAGCCAGAGGCAACTGAAGCTTTATGAGGAATCCAAGCTAGGCTAAAATTAAATGTACTTATTGTTTTAATCCTCCTTCTTCTCCTCTGTTGTTTTTTTATTAAACTGGTCTTTGATCTAAAAATACCAAGGCTGGGGCAGCACGAGGCCCTTCTGCTCCCAAACACAGCGTGGATCCGTAGGGAAGAGCTGGAGAAACCTCGACACGTGGTGGGACCTGCTGAGGGTGCAGAGTCTCAACTCAGAGGACATGGGGCACTGGGGGACATCACACCCTGGGCTGTGGTGGGGACACTCCCATGGAGCTTATCCTTGGGAAAAACAAGGCAAATTAACTCTGGATCCATGATTCCCCACACGGGCCTGATGAAGTCACCCAGGAACATCCACTCCACACATTGAAGGGATAAGTTGGGATGCAGGAAACTGCTGTGAGAACCTGAGGTTCCCCAGCTAAGGAAGGACTAAACCACCCACAAATCCATGAGCAGGGAAGGGCAAACACTTTTTGGGAGCTCATCACCTCCCAGTGTTTACAGACAACAGGCCCGCCAGCACCTCAGCCCTGACTGCTGATGGAGCACGGCCTGGAGACATTCCCAGGGGGACAGCCAGGGGTTCCTGCCCCACATGGCATGGGGGACAATGTCCCTGTGCAGGGCTGACACCCAGGGGCCCATGTTTTGCCCCACTGTGGCTCCCCAGGCTCCCAGTCCCTCCACGTGTGGCCGCACTCCGGGCTCCCACGTGCCGCCCTTCCCTTCCCTCCTCTGCTTCCTTTGATCAGCACCTCATTTGCATGTTTATGATAAATTAGCATTTCACTTCAAAGCTCTTCACAGAGGTTAATCCCCTCTCCAGAAATAGGAGAAAGAGCTGATGTTTAACACACACGGAGCTGTTGGAATCTTGGTGATCCCCATCGTGCTGCTGTGGGGTCATTCCTTGAGTCCTGGGGAATGATGGGATAGACTGGATATTAGGGACAATTTCTTCATGGAAAGGGTGGCCAGGCATTGGAATGGGCTGTCCAAGGCACTGGTGGAATCACCACCTCGGAAGGGATTTAAAATCCATGTGGATGTGGCACTTGAGGACACGGACAGTGGTGGCCTTGGCAGTGCTGAGGGAATGGTTGGACTCCATGACCTCAGAGGGCTTTTCCAACCTTAAGGATTCTCTCATTCTGTGATTCAAACCCTCTTTTCCCTCACTCAAGTCTCACTGGGAGACCCAAGACACCTCCAATGTCACTGTTGAAACTCCATCTGGGAAACCTTTCCAAGGTTCTGGGGGCCAAGGGCTGCTGTGACCACACTGCTGTTTGTTCCTTTCAAAAATTCAGACTCAGCTTAATGGTTTCACGTTTTAGTAAAGCTGAAACCTCATTAATTCACCACTGAAAAAGAGTTTCATGCTACAAAAGCTTCAAAGCCCAGCTCAGCCCTGACTCACCCAGCTGGAATATTGCTCTGGGCAAGGCCCAGGGCTTTATTAGATCACTCAAAGGCACTGCTGTTGATAAGGCAAACCACAAAATCCAAAATTAAAGCCCTTTTAGTGAAATGTCTGAGAAAGTGGCTTCCAAAGAACCAGAATGGGTATTCCAAAGGCTGTGCTGGGACTGGCAGAGGTTGTGCTCAGTCCCTGTGATTCCAGAGGGACAGGGAGAGAGGGGTCCTTGCTCCAGGGCATCCAAGCACAGCAATGGGTGTGCCAGGAGCTGCAGGGCAGGGAAATGGTGGAACACTCACAGAAAAGGGGTTCCAGGAATTTTTCCATCTTTTCCAGTGCTGTGCTGGCTCACAGCAGCACAGACAGAGGATGAAATCTAAGCATCCCTGCAATTATCCCAAATACGCCGATGGGTCTCTTGAACTTTTATCCAGATCTCATTAAAATAAAAAAAAAGCTTTGCTATAAATCAGAGGATCCCACTCCCTCAGGACATTGTTCCCTACAAACCCTCTGGAATTAGGAGCATATGTTACCTGTGAGACTCCTCTGCTGCCCATCATTCACCTGCTGGGAAGAAAAATGAACATTAAGGGCAGCAGCAGCTGCCAAACCCCCTGTGCCAGCTGGGCACTGCAAATCCCTGGTCACAGAGCAGCTCAAAGGCCACAGGTACAAAACTCATCCATGAAGTAAAGCAGGGCTGGGGACCAGAGGAGAGACAACCCCAGGAGAGCTGGGCTGGAGGGACAGGACACAGGGAATGGCTTCCCAGTGCCAGAGGGCAGGGANTCCAGGAGAGCTGGGATGCAGGGACAGGACACAGGGAATGGCTTCCCAGTGCCAGAGGGCAGGGACAGATGGGATGTTGGGCAGGAATTGCTGGCTGGGAGGGTGGGGAGGCCCTGGCCCAGGTTGGGCAGAGAAGCTGTCGCTGCCCCTGGATCCCTGGGAGCGTCCAAGGGCAGGTTGGGATCCCTGGGATAGTGGGAGGTGTTGGGGTTGGAACTGGATGGGCTTTAAGGTCCTTCCATCCCAAACCATTCTGGGATCCTCTGATTTATATGGGATTCCTGAGGGTGACAGAAGGGATTTTCAGAGGGTGGATGAACACAACCCCTCTGACCTCCCTCACTTATCTCCCCTCCCAAACTGATGGGTTGGTCAGAGACAAATCTGCAAAGTCAACCTCACTTGGGAAAAGTTGGATAAGGCTCCCATCAAAACAGCACTTAAACTTCATGCAACTGCAGTTTTAAGGATCACAATTATCCTTCATGTGAGAGAAATAGGTCTTTTCCCCCCAGAAATCATGGAATCTCAGAGTGGTTTGGGTTGGAAGGGACATTAAACTCACCTCATTCCCTCCCCTGCCATGGGCAGGGACACCTTCCACTATCCACATATATTGATATAAATACATGGAATTTATTCACCGTGAGTTTCTTATGCAAATGCAAACTATTTGAACAGAAGCACCCACTAAAAAACCCCCACATGGCAAAATCCAGCCACCACCAACACACAAACATTTGCATAAACCCCCCCCAAATCCCAGAATAAAACATTTAAAACAGAGACAAATAAAAACTGAGAGCAAATCAAACCCACAGGGGCACCACAGTTTAGTCCCAGGACAGAGGAAACGGGGCTGCTTGGCAGCTTCCCTGAGGGATGTTGGGCTGGAAACAAAATCTCCATTTGAATAATATTAAGGGCTGAATAAACCAAGAAAAATAAATGAAGTCAGGGATAAAAAGCCTGGCCTGTGGCCCAGTCCCAGGTTTTCTGTCTCCAATGGATGTCAGCACAAGCTCTCCTTGCAAAACCACAGCCCAGACCAAACTCCTCTGCTCTGGATGCTCAGAGATGGAGCCTTCAGAGCCCAGTTTGAATTTTCCCTGAGCTCTTTCCTGTGCCCAACATCTCCCAGTAATTCCAGCTCCAGAAGGAGCAGGTGAGTCCCAAGCACTCCTTAAAAAATGCAAATTATTCCCATTCGTCTTTTCTGCACTCAAGAACCTGATGAACAGGGAAAGGAATTTACTTGGAAGTTTATTACACCTGAAAACACAAGGAAAGGCTCTCCTACATCAAGCTTCCATCCCAAGGGAATTTTTAAAGGCAGGTTACAAACTTGGAAATATTTACAGGTCTCACCACTGCAGGCACCACTCCAGCCCAGCAGAAGGGGTGCAGGGAAGCCAAAATAAACCAAAACCCTGTGATTTTCCAGCCATAATGAGATTTAATTCCCACAGCAGGGCTGCTGTGTCCTGCACTCAGGTGTGACTGTCCCCAAGGCCCCCTAAAATCACAGTTAACAAGGGATATTAGAGTTGATATTGTGTTGACAATGAGTCAGTAAAAATATGTGCATCATGTAATTAATTTGAAGTGCCTAAAATTCAGCATCCTCAGCCACCAGCCCCGAGTTTTGCTGTTTCAGACACATTTTTGTGGCATCTACTCCAAGTATTATTTTTCCCGTTGCCTTTAAGTGTTCAAGGCTCCACGGATTTGCCAAGAATGAGGATTCCAGGGAACACACGTGGCTGCTGAGCAAACACCTCTCTGTTCCTTTCCTAGAAAACCTGTCCCTGACAGGCACTGGCTGCCCTTGCTGTGTCCTAATTCCAAAGGTATCCTCGTGTGTCCCTCCTCCTCAGGGAGCACCTCAGATGTCAGACCCAGGAATACACCAGTTTATGGAGCACCAGACAACTTGGCAGGGAATAGAAATGAGGAGCTGTGGGAAGAGGGGGAATTGTAATGAGGATGGGGAAGGGTCTTGAGGAGAAGTGTGTGAGGGCACTTGGATTGTTCAGCTGGAGAAGAGACAGGGGAGACTCATCCCAGTCTGGAGCTTCTTCCTGAGGGCCAGGGAACCATCTGTGCTCTGTGTGACAGGGACAGGAGCCAGGGAAGGGCTGGAGCTGTGCCAGGAAGGGTTAGGTGGGATATAAGGACAAGGTTCTTCCCCCAGAGGGTGGGTGGGCACTGCCCAGGCTCCCCAGGGAATGGGCACTTCCCAAGGCTGCCAGAGCTCCAGGAGGGATTGGACAACACCCAGGGACAGGCTGGGATTGTTGGGGTGTCTGTGCAGGGCCTGGGGTGGCACTGGATGATCCTGGTGGTCCCTTCCAGCTCAGGATATTCCACAATTCTAAGGTGCTACAAAGCCACCAGCAGCTCCTTGGGGAAGTACCTGGATCAGCACAAGTGAAACCATCCCTCACACCCCCCACAGCCTCAGGATGCTCATCCCAACACTGAGGACCAGTGTGGACACAACTAACCCCCCCCATCCCAGCAGTGCTTCATTTGTTCTCCTCCCCAAAATGTGGGATCCAAGACTCACAGTGTGGCCTCTGTGACGTTCTGAGAGGGTCCCAGCCTTAGGACACCCCTGGGAGCCCCAGGTGAGGGACAAACCCTCCCCACAACACACACCTGGGTTATTCTTTAAGCTCTTTTACTGTGGCTGTCCCAAACCCCGTCCTAAAGGCAGGTGCCAGACCAATAAACGTTTGAACTCCCTCATAAAAGCTCCTCCTAAGTTACTTTTTCCAAATAAAGCCCTGAGCGTGTTTGCTGGGATCCCATTTACGAGCAGCACGTTGGAGTTTCCAGCACACCCCAGTCACACTTCAGCGAGCCCAGCTCTGTGTGCAGGGCTGAGTCACTGCTAATAAATTGGCATTTATGAGGCACAGCACCTACAGAATCCCAGAATTGCCTGGAAAAGCCCTCCCAGCCCACGGAGGCCAAGCTGTGCCCCATTCCCACCTTGGCACTGGGTGTCACAGCCATCATTCCTTGGACACTGCAGGGATGGGCACTGCAACCCTCCCTGGTGCCACAACACACCTCAGCTGACTGTCCACACTCAGACACGTCCCAAAGAAAGTGCTGTTAGTGAGGACTCGTGCACTGAAGTTTAGTTTAGTCCTTGGTTTAGTCGTAAACTAAAGTGAATTTGTGTAAAAAGGGTCTGTTGGAAAATGGTGAGGCAAGTCCAGATACTATTTGTGATGTCTGGGAGAATATGGATCCCAAAAGTCTGGAGGAAGGGGAGGAGAAGGAGAAAGAGGAGAAGGAGGAGGAGGAGGAGGAGAAGGAGAAGAAGGAGAAGGAGAAGTTGAAGGAGAAGGAGAAGGAGAAGGAGAAGAGAAGGAGAAGGAGAAGGAGAAGGAGAAGGAGAAGGAGAAGGAGAAGGAGAAGGAGAAGGAGAAGGAGAAGGAGAAGGAGAAGGAGAAGGAGAAGGAGAAGGAGAAGGAGAAGGAGAAGGAGAAGGAGAGGACAAAAATAGAACCAAATCTTTTAGTGGAAGGTGTCCCTGCCCAAGACTGTGGGTGGAAGTAGATGAGCTTTAAGGTCCCTTCCAACTCAAACCATTCTGGGATTCATCCTGTGATTCCATGAAATCCAGGTCTAATTCTCTATACATCTGTGCACACACACCTAGAAGTGCTTTCAGCATGACATGGGGGTTTAACCCTGTGCAGGTGCTGCCCCAAACCAAACCCAGGGCACACCCACTGATGCACACGTTGCTTATTTGGTTTTTCTGTTCTCACTGCAGGACAATTCTCACCTGAGTCCTCCCCAACAGAACACAAGGAGAAAAGTCATTCCCTAAAGGCCTATTCCAACCTGCCAGCCAGTGGATTTCTCTCTATTTCCAGTCATCCCAGGGCTGTCCTCATTCCAATTCCCCAGGATTTCTCACCTGCTGCTAACACATGCACACTACAATTCCCTTTGTTGATCCACAAATATGTTTCTAATTGAATCTTTTCATCTCAGAGACATTTCACCTGCTCACCCTCCAAGACACCCACCTCATGATTTTCCCTGTGCACAAAGCTTGTATTCCATCAAAACTCCCTTTGATGATTTATAAACTACAGAGCCACCAAAATCTGAGGAAAATTCCCACCCATCTCCTGCCTGGAGCACTCCAAGGGTGCTGGCAAGGACAGCACTCAACTGCCTAAATCAGGGAATTAGAGAATCACTGAGGTTGGAAAAGACCTCCAAGACCATCCAGTCCAAGTGCTGACCCACTGTCAGTCAGGTGAGAGCACTGAGATTTTGGTGCTAATGGTACAGAAAGGAGAATTATTCCACACTCTTGCTCTTCCTCAGCTTTTCAAGGCAGAAGTGTCCTAATTGCTGGTTATAACCACCTCTAAATTACTTGGAGATGATGTAGAATCATGGAATATCCTGAGTGGGAAGGGATCCACGTGGATCTCTGATCCAGTTCCTGGCCCTGCACAGGACACCCCAGCAATCCCACTGCACATTCCAGGCAGAAGGAGCTGGGCTGGCTGGCAGCACAACCAGGAACTGCAGAGAATGGAGCTTAAAGAGAGAAATAGCTGAAAATTAGCTATAAAGAGGGGTTTGGGGAATATTTTGGCTGCTGGTATACCCTGAGTAACTCCTTCACCTGCAGGCAGGTGTATTTATCACCTGTGCCAGGGGCACCATCACCTACCAGGGGGGTTTTCAAGCTCTGCCAGGGCACAGCACTGGGATGAGCAGCAGAATTAATCCCACACCAGCCCCCAACCTGGCACTGTGTCCCAAATTCCTCAAATTCCACTGTAAACCTTAAAAAAACAAACAAAAATATCCTTTTTATAGGGTAAGTATGATCCAGCTCTGGCACAGGAGAGGATGGGCAGCCACATCCCTGAACAACCTGCTGGGAACACCTCAGCCCATCATGGATTGTGGGAAAACTCCCAGGATGTGCTGGGATGGGAGAAGCAGCAGCAACCCCAGAGCAGAGCACATTCTCTCTGACAGACCTTCACCTTTAGGAGTTGGCAAAGAAAAAGAGGTTCTTCCCAGCAATGGCACATCCTTATCCTACTCACACTTCCTCATCCTTATCTGCAAGAACTCCAAGATGTTATCAACCACATCCCTACTCTGAATTTCCGTGATGCCTCGGGGAAGAAATGCCCAAAAAAAAGCCAAATTCCCATGTATGAGTTCAAACACAGCTGCTTCAGGGGGTGTGTTGGGTCCCAGAGGGGGCAGCTCCCTTCCCAAACCTTGGCACAGGTTTGCCAACAGAAGCTCCCAGCCCAGGATGGAGAAGATTCCTGGGAGCTGTGTGTTCCTGGAGCTGCTGTGCTTCCCTCAGGATCCTGTCTCAGCTCCTGGGCTTCAACACAAGACCAGCCCATGAATTCTGCAGCTCTTGGAACCGTGTGAGGGTGTCATTCCTACCACACCCAAATTTTGGGCCCCACACAATGGGATGTGGTGCACACCCCGGAAAACTTGGGGAATTCTCACCCTGCTGCTTCCCTCCTCCCAGCCTCCCCCCACACTCATCTGCCCTTCCAGCTGGTTGGGAACCCCCAGCATGACTTGAAGGTTCATTTTAGGAGCACGAAGTCCCAGGATGGAAAGAGAGCCCCGAACCAAACAGGGGCATCACCAACCTGGAGCAGCCCCCCTGAATTCCCGTGGGATGGGGCAGTGCTGGCACGGCCAGTGGAGCACAATAAATGCAAATGCACCCATGGATGGCAACACCTCCCTTGGATGGTGTTTCAGCACAGCACAGAGCCCGGGGAGAGGAGATACCACCAGCCCCCAGCCCACAGGATGCCACCAGCACCACCATTCCCAACTGGAGACACCAGGCACCAGCCAGATCCAGCCTTTCCAAAGGCTGGGAGCTGCATCTGGAAGCATCTTCTCCACCCTGACAGGCCCCAGAGATTAAGGGGAGGCTGTAAATCCCAGTATTACCACGGTGCTCCTAATGATGCCCCTGAGAACATATGCTCAGCCTTCTGTCAGCTTTGGGAGCAGAAGAGCCCCACAACCAGCATTTCCCACTCCCAGTTGGAATGCTGGATCCATGTGGATCCATGTGGAATGCTGGATCAGCAGCACTGGGGGTGACACCAGCACCCCAGGGCACCCCCAGGGCACCCACACAACTCCACACACCAAGTGCCAAATGGGCACAGAAAGTACCAAACAGCCACAGGAAGACTGGGATGAGAGTTTTTATAACTCACCTCCTTCCATAAAGCTCCTAAATTCAGGTTTTAGGAGCCTAAAGGGTGACAGGGTTGGGAATTCACTGATCTGGGGTTGTCCTGCTCACTGCAGATCTCTGAGGGCTGAGACCTGACTCCAGAGGTGACACAAATCCCACCCCAAAGGTTTAATGGATCCAGAGATAACACAGTGGAGGATGAAGCTGAGTATTCCAATTGCAGTATCCCAATCCCAATTGCAGTATTCCTGTGTTTAAGTTGTTTTCCACAGCACTGGAAACTCGAGCACCACGAAGATGCTTCAAATACAACTGTGATTTCAATAAAAGACAAGTTCTGGTGCCCACGAGGAGCAGCAGGACCTCCCATATGTCTCACTACTTTGATTATTTTAATTAACATTCCAAGGAGGGTCTGAAGGCATGGAGTGCAGGCAAGGGGATATCCCTGCTCCCCAGGGAATGGGCACTTCCCAAGGCTGCCAGAGCTCCAGGAGGGGTTGGACAACACTCAGGGACAGGCTGGGGGTGTTGGGGGGTCTGTGCAGGGCCTGGGGTGGCACTGGATGATCCTGGTGGTCCCTTCCAGCTCAGGATATTCCATGATTTTAAGTGGGAATCATGGAGTGGAGGGAATTATGGAACCTCCAGAGCAGGGAGAACACACTCCTTGGGATCAGCAGCACGGCCTTGGCAGCTCCCAACATCCCAGCCAGGTCCTGGCAGCTCCCAACATCCCAGCCAGGTCCTGGCAGCTCCCAACATCCCAGCCAGGCCCTGGCAGCTCCCAACATCCCAGCCAGGCCCTGGCTCTGCTCCTGGGAACAGCACACACGGAGCCACACTGAGCACAGCACAGCTAATTAGTCCCTTTCTGCTCAGCTAATGAGCCCCCACTGGTGCCACTGTGATGTCTGTATTTCAGGGTGGCTGGAAAGGACATTTTCCCAGCCTGAGCTGCTGGGAAGGACTGGGAGAAGTTCCTTGTGCACGGAGAGGGGGACAGGTCCTCACCCCAAACCCCTCTCTCTGTGTTTCCCAGGAGGACAGAAGTGAAGAACACTCAAACCTGCTGCTCCTCCATCCACAGCAGGGAAAAATCCCGAATTACAGACATCACTTCCTCACTGGATGCCCAATCCAGGGGATTTTCCTGGCTCCTGGTGAGGGAAGTTGGGGCTACAGGGCAGGAAATGTGTCAAATCAACCCAAACCTCACAGAAAGCAGCAACTTTCTAACACAAATCTTCCCATTTCCTTTGGGCAGGGAGGTATCACCCAGCTTTAAAAGGCCAGTGGCTCAATCCTTTTGCATAATCCAATTTATTTCCATGTTTTTCCAATTGTATTTTAGCCTTTTAAGTAATGTAGGATAAAGGCACATCTGTGATTCCTCTTAAATGTCTGTGTTTCAGACCAACCCAGGGGACAAAGGGCAGCCCCACAACACCTTTATTTCAAATATCACCTAAACAGATGTCAGAGATGCAGGAATCCAGCAGGGACACATGACAGGAAAGGTTTCCACAGGCTTTCTTTGATCTTTCCTTGGAAATTATGTGGCATCAAAACTGCCTTGGCAGCAATAACAATTGTGAAATTAGGCCAGGACCTGGACATGGCCTTTTCCTGTACTTCCAGTAGCTATTTGGGGAATCTGAGCTGATACACTGGATTTAAACAGCAGCTTGATTTATATCTCTAAGGTAAAAGGTTGATTTGATGGAGAAGGATTTATGCCAGAAAGTCCTCACAGGTCAAAGTGAAAATAAATCCTCAAATTTGAGCAGAATGGTGGAAACTGAGTCACACAACAGATTCCAGTAAAAATATCTCCTGACAGCTAAATTGGGTGGGATGGATGGATGGATGTTGCTGCTAGGGATGTCCCAAGGAAAGAGGGAAGCAGTTCCAAGCACCACAAAATCATGGAATCACAAGATCATGAAGCCCAGCAGCACAGCACATCCTGCCAAGGGATGTTCAGAGCTCTGTGCCTTTTAAACCTACACAGAATCCAGGGAATTCAACCCAAAAGTTCACACTCAGTGGCACCTAAACACTGGGAAAACTCAGCTGCACCTCCAAATGCAGTGACCACACAAAGGGCTTAGCAGGCAGCCAGGCTGATCCCTATGGAAGCTCCATAAGGGAATGTCATCAATGTGTTGTCCCTGCACTCCCACCTATAAAATCAGAATATAATCCAGACGGATTAAAATAACTGGCCACTTTTTCCCTTAAGGCAGAAAAATAAGTGAAATAAATTTAGCATTTAGAGAAAAAGGCTTGTTTTTTGTTCAAAGGTGCCCAGCATTCCACTGCCAGCAGGTGCTGGGGAGCAGGGATTGAAGGATGTTTGCAGTCCAAACATGTCAAAATCCCTCCTCACCTGCCTCTCAGCTTCCCCAGCTTCCTCCCCAGCTCACATTTTGGGAAGGAAAACAAGCCTCTCTCCTGGGAAAGGGCCAGGGAATGCTCCCTGCTCTGGATTAACAGACCAGGAGGTTTCACTGCAAGGATGACTGCGGCAAAAATGTTATTTTTATAAATATTTGCAAAGCTTAATTACAACGAAAATATTCCAAACACTTGTTTGGTTTTTCCTCAGAGAAAGAGGCAACCGAAACCTGTTGCTAAAGATCCCCTTGGAAGGGTTGGAACCCGATCAACTGGAGCACAGGGAAATGCAGACCCTCCACAAACAAGTGAAAGGAGGCTGGAACAGCTTCCCTGTCCAAACACAGACAGGAAAAGTCGGAGAACAAGGAGTGGTGGAACTGCCCCGTGGGGGTTCAGGGCAGGTGGGTGGATGGAGCCCTTTGCCAGATGGGAATGGCCTCATCCCACATGGACACACGGCTCCGAGGGAACAGGAGGACAGCAGGGAAGGGAAGGGAGCTGGGAAGGGGCTGAGGGAGCTGGGGGGGCTCAGCCTGGAGAAAAGGAGCCTCAGGGGGCACCTGGAATTCTCTGCAATCCCTGCCAGGAGGGGGGAGCCGGGGGGGGTCGGGCTCTGCTCCCAGGGAACAAGGGATGGGAGGAGAGGGAACGGCCTCAGGCTGGGCCAGGGGAGGGGCAGCTTGGACAGGAGCAGGAATTTCCTCATGGAAAGGGTGGTCAGGCCTTGGAAGGAGCTCCCAGGGAGGTTTGGATCCCCATCCCTGCAGCGATTCCAAAGCCCTGTGCATGTGGCACTTGGGGACATGGGACAGGGGTGGCCTTGGCAGTGCTGGGGAAGGTTGGATTCCATGGTCTCAGAGGGCTTTTCCAACCCAAAGGATCCTGTGATTCCATGACACGGAGTCCCCTGGGTAAGAACAGCACCATCCTCTGCAAACAAACAGCACCTCAACACTTCTTCACCCAAAGAACTGATTTCAACCCTACTGCTCATTCCAGCTAATCCTGCATGTCCTTGGCCAGCAAAGAAGGAATTCCTGGTTCTCACTGTGCCCAAAATGCCCCCTAGCCAGGTGGGAAAAGGGAACATAAACATTTGGAGGTAAACACTGGGATTCACAGCCAGAGCTCCCCAATAACTCAATTCATGCCATTAAAAAGGGCAGTTTTCCTGCTCAA
Organism: Calyptomena viridis; assembly: GCA_013390005.1. Lineage (NCBI taxonomy): Eukaryota > Metazoa > Chordata > Aves > Passeriformes > Eurylaimidae > Calyptomena > Calyptomena viridis. Next base: position 93,646 of record WEIV01025749.1, read on the forward strand.
TCCCACAATTAATACCAGCTAAAATTCTGGGCTGTTGGTTAAAAATGAGACCAAAAGAGAGCACTATAAAGCCAAACCCTCCAACACCACGTCCATGTTGATGCCTCTCTGCAGGAGCAAATGCAGGACCTGCTGGGTAATGCCCATCCTAAGCTTGGCCAGGAAAAACAGCTCCATTATAGCACCCTGGGATTAGCAAAGATGATCAATTCCCACATCACCAAACCCAAAACATCATCATTAATGCTTCCTCCAGGCAGACACATCCACTCCTGAGACATCAGGGAGCTCATGGTCAAGAATCTGCTGGGAATGACTTTGGGAGGAGCAGCAGGGATCCTCCAGCAGTGCTTCCCTGAGCAGGGCACTGATTCCTGATGGCATCCTAAATGTGACCCTGGTGGCATCCTAAATATGACCCTGGTGGCATCCTTAGTATAATCAGAGATGTGGCTCTGCTCCTTTGCACTCGAAATTCCTTCTGCTAGAGCTGCAGCACAGCAAAGGATCCTTGGAAAGAAGAGCTTCCAGCTTTCCAGCCCTCAGCCTGAGCTGTGCTTGCAGCTCAAGGACATCCCCATGCAAAGGAAGAACCTGTATTCCCTAAAATGACAAAAAAATACCAGAAAACACACAAAAGGTCACGCTGGCCAAAAATAATGACCATCTGGGAAAGAGGAGAACAAGGCAACACTGTTCTTTGATCAATGAATCACAGAATTCCAGAATGGTTGGGGTTGGAAGGACCTTCAAGCCCAGCCAGTTCCATCCCCTGCCATGGGCAGGGACACCTCCCACTATCCCAGGTGGCTGCAACCTGGCCTTGGACACTTCATCAGCCCCCAAACCTCCAACCCTGCATCCCCATCCAGGGGGGATTGTGCAATCGAGTTCAGCACCCCCTGAGAAACACAGGCCTTTGTCCAAAAACATTTGTCAGAAGAAAAACAGACCCACCCAAAACTGAGCATCACTCCAGCACTTAAAAAGGAGGGAGGGCAGCAGGCAGCAGACAGGGATGGATGGAATCAGCAACAACACCCGGAGGTGGTTTGGGCTGGAAGGGACCTCCAGGATCATCTTGTGGGGATACCCACAAACTAAGGAATGTAAAAGCAGCAGAGGGATTTATGGAGTGTTTTCTGTAGCCTGGCAGTATTTGTATCAGTGAAACAGTTTCCCACCAAGCAGGGCCTAAGGTGACAGTGGGACTATGTTACCCTCAATGCCTTCCATGGAAAAACACCTTTATCCTGAAAAGCCCTGGACACAAAGTGACTGCTACAAAGGCAGGATCAGGAGCACNGGCAGCAGACAGGGATGGATGGAATCAGCAACAACACCCAGAGGTGGTTTGGGCTGGAAGGGACCTCCAGGATCATCTTGTGGGGATACCCACAAACTAAGGCATGAAAGAGCAGCAGAGGGATTTATGGAGTGTTTTCTGTAGCCTGGCAGTATTTGTATCAGTGAGACAGAGTTTCCCACCAAGCAGGGCCTAAGGTGACAGTGGGACTATGTTACCCTCAATGCCTTCCATGGAAAAACACCTTTATCCTGAAAAGCCCTGGACACAAAGTGACTGCTACAAAGGCAGGATCAGGAGCACTTAAGGATAAATACAACTGGAGCACCAGAAAAAGTACTTTTACAAGAAATAACACAAACAGTGGGATGACTTTGAATCTCTAAATTTGGCCTTGTTTTCCCTCCTCCAGCACAGAGCACAGAGCAGTGTGATGCTGGCACAGTCACACCATGGGGATGGGATCCCAAAGGACAAGGGATGCAGGATCTGGGATGGCTCTGCTGGAGAAGGGAACTTGGAGCAGACCCCACTGGTGTTCCCTTGTTTTGTGAGACCTCCAGACATGTAATGAGGGGAGACCTCACTGCAGGGACAGGGCAGGGGCAGAGGAGGGGCAGGGACTGAGCTCTGCTCTGGGGGACCAGGGCCAGGAGCCAGGGAATGGCTGGAGTTGTGTCAGGGCAGGGGGAGGTTGGAGCTCAGGATCCCAGGGAATGGCTGGAGTTGTGTCAGGGCAGGGGGAGGTTGGAGCTCAGGATCCAGGGAATGGCTGGAGTTGTGTCAGGGCAGGGGGAGGTTGCAGCTCAGCATCAGGTGGTTCTTTGCCCACAGGGTGGGTGGGCACTGCCCAGGCTCCCCAGGGCAGTGGGCACAGCCCCAAGGCTGCCAGAGCTCCAGGAGGGCTGGGATGATCCTCTGGGGACAGGGGGGACTCTTGGGAATCACCCTGTGCAGGGCTGAGGGTTGGACTCCATGATCCCTGTGTGTCCCTTCCAGCTCAGCACATCCTGGGATTCTGTGACACAAAGAGCACAGGAAGGTCCCTGGGAACACGGGTATTCCAGGCCCAGAGGAGCTCCCAGGGGAGTGTGAGGGCCATGCCCAGGCCCGTGCAGGTGTAGGAAAATCCCAGCAGAGCTTTCCCAGCCCCTGAGCTCCCCCAGCCCCTGGTTTGCTGAGGAAGCAGAGCTGGCTGGGCCCTCACCCGAGTCCAGCTGGCCCCGAGCTCCTCACGGACCCACCCAGGCCAAGCTCGGGGCAGCGCGATCCGGGCGGAGCCCTGCGGGGATTTCAGCCTTCCTGCACTTCCATCTGCCCTGACAAACACTGCTCTGCTCAAAGCCAAGCATGAGGGCACAGGGCTGTTCTCAGGGAGTGTGTTTTCCCCATTAAGACCTCGTGGTATCCAGCAAAACATCCAGCACAACACAGCAAAGCCATTAATAAAGTCGACACACGTGGTTCGAAGCTCCAGGTCCTTCTTCTCTGGGCTCCAACACTCACCAGAACCCTGTGAAGATGCTTAAGTAGCTTTAATTAATTATAGTCATTATCCAAGTCATGCCATTTCCCTGCTTAAATATGTTTGGAGCTTCATTATTTCACCCCAGGCTTTCTCCCACTGTAGATTTGCACACAGCAGCTCTGCCAGGGCCATTGCTGCTCCCAGAGGCACAAACATCACTGGATGCTCCAAGATGTCCAGGGAGACAGACATGTAACACCTGGCAAAGGCTGCTGAGGGAGGAATAGCAGGGAATTATGAATAATGCAGAGCTATCAGCACTGAACAAGGCCTGTTAGGATTCATTTAGCAGAAACCAGGAATCATTCTGCCCGTCATTAAAACTAAATTCCTTCCCATCCTGTGCTGTTCAATCCAATACAAGTTCATGGAGTGACTCCAGCAGCCAGGATGCTCCTTCCTTCCACATCCCAGGGATGACAGGGACTGCTGTTAAATGCTTCCAATCCAGTCTTTAATGGAGATTTATTTATCAGTATTTAGTTAGTTTTGTTCTTACCGAAGTCTGAGTTTTCCTGAACTTTCAGCCTCATTTTTGGTACATACAGATGGTTCAGCCACCCATCCCACCTCACATCTGAGCACCCTGGGACAGTGAAGGTGTCCCTGTCCATGGCAGGGGGTTGGAATGAGATGAGCTTTAAGGTCCCTTCCAACCCAAACTATTCCATGATTCTGTGATTTTATTTAATCCACCGTATCTTAAAGAAGAGAATCCACCTCAGAATATTCTTCTAGCTCCTCAATCCAATCAAGCTCCTCCAGCACCTACTTCCCAGGTCAATCTCTGCCCAAAAACACATCCTCTGGAAGCAGGACAACACCAGGGACCCCATCCCAGGGATCCATCCTGCCCACCACCACTAACCCAGAGCAGACCCTGGCTGTGCCCTCAGCCACTTCAGTGCATTCCTGCTGGAAAGACAGGCAGTTTCCTCAGGATTCAGCAGAGAGGCCCCTTTTGCCAGCCCTGCAACTTTCCTGTATATTTCTCCTAACAGCCTTGGCCAGTCCCATCCAGTCAAATCCAACCACAGCATCCCGATCCTATGGGCCCCATCTCAGCTGCTCCGGGAGAGGGATCCGGAGCCAAATCCACACCAGTGCCCTGGAATGCCCAGGAATCACTCCCCTCACTGCCCCCTAAATGTCCAACCACCTCAACATCTGTAACACCTGGGGTTTGCATTCCAAAGATCACGGCTGGTTTCCCTCTGTCGTGATGTGCAAAGTGCCCACAGACCCTTCCTGCTCCATCCCACACCTATGGAGCTGGAGCACCTACAAACACACATGGGAAATGGGCATTTGTTGCATGAAAAACCCCCAATTTAGCCCCAAAATGCAGTGGGAGGGATGTGGGAGGGATGTGACACAGCACTGAGGGGAGGTGGGGACCATCCTCTCCAACACCTTCCATCCACACTCCTGCTCTTCCCACGGCAAACAATTCCCTCTGGGAAGGGCCTGACACCACCTGGGGGTTCAGTCATGGCTTTCTCACTCAGCTCTCAGGCAGAACGTGGCTCAGATTTGGAACTGCCTTATATTGGTTTCCTGGCACATGACACAGGCTGGGATGGGTGTTGGGATTTGTTTCCTGCAGGAGAAGTTTGAAGCCAAAGTCTCATCATCAGGCTGAGGATCATGTTGCTAAATGTGTGCATGTCTCCACTTCAAAAGAGTGGCTTTATTTTTATTATTCACAAAAATCTAACTGATCACGTTTCTTGGGGTCCAGAGCTACCTGACAAACAGTATGTGCCAAAAACTTCCATGGAAATCATCAGGAAGTCTTCACCATCCTGCTCATTTTCCCACCCACTTCAGAACTCCATCCCCTGCCCTTACATAACCACCCACTGCTGCAACTCCCTTGATAAACCCACACCCACACACAGAGCTGGAGCACCTACAAACACACATGGGAAATGGGCATTTGTTGCATAAAAACCCCAATTTAGCCCCAAAATGCAGTGGGAGGGATGTGGGAGGGATGTGACACAGCACTGAGGGGAGGTGGGGACCATCCTCTCCAACACCTTCCATCCACACTCCTGCTCTTCCCATGGCAAATAATTCCCTCTGGGAAGGCCCTGACACCACCTGGGGGTTCAGTCATGGCTTTATCACTCAGTTCTCAGGCAGAACGTGGCTCAGATTTGGAACTGCCTTATATTGGTTTCCTGGCACACGACACAGGCTGGGATGGGTGTTGGGATTTGTTTCCTGTAGTTGTTTTAAGCCAAATTACAAAATCTCATCGTTAGGCTGAGGTTCATATTGCTAATATAAATAAATAGTGGGGTTATTCTTAATATTAAAAAAATTAATAGAATAATTTGATTATGTTTCTTGGGGTCAAGAGCTACCTGACAAACAGTACATGGCAAAAAACCCCATGGAATTGTTGCCCATCCTGCTCATCTTCCCAGCCAGCCCTTCACATGGACCATCCCCTGTCCTTACATAAAACCCACTGCTGTAATTCACTTTATAAACCCACATCCCCACGGACTTTGGAACATCTGACTTGTGACATGTTCCAGATGAAGCTTTTTGGAGATCAGCACAGCCACTCCCAGGGTCACACCTGGGGGACCCCCCTCTTCCTGCTGCAAAACTCCCTGGAATGTGCTCCAGGGACAGGATTAGGACTGGGATCAGGACCTGGATGTCCTCAAAGGAGGGCTGAGCTCAGCTTTTAAGTCGGCTGCTGAGAGCTTTGTACTCAGGAACTTCAACACAGGACTTGGGACAGGAATACACTTATTTATGGAATCACTTAGAGATTTGGGAGTCTATCTTTAGATCCCAGGAAGTTTTCTTAATTTTTGATGAAGTAGTGGGCAAATTTTTAGGGAGAGTGATGGGACTGAGAGGAGAACAATCTCAGGATAAACAGCAAGATCCAACAAGAGTTATCCACCAGATCCTCAACATGGATAACTGCTCCATCCTCTGCCCCTTCCAAACAACATTCCTCTTATCCCCAAAGCACCAGGGAGCTGGTTAGGGAAGCTCAGGAGTCCACCCCTACCACACCTGCCCAACAGACTTCACATTTCTCAAACTATTTCTCATTTCTGTGGCCTGATCTCTAAGTCATCCCCCCAAAAATGTCTTCAAGCCTAAAACCCTAAAATTCAACTCACCAGCAAATTTTTCACCCCTTGAGAAACAAAATGTAAAATTCCACGTAGGCACTGGGACAGTGGGGGCTATTAATTCAAATATTAGCAGGGGAAAAAAAACCCACCAAACCCCAAACCTTCTTAAGATTCCTCTTTAATTAGATTTGTTTACAAGGGCAATGGTACCGTCCTGGAGATATTCTGGGAAGGCTCCTGCCAGAAGTGATTTACCTTCCTCAGAGGGAAAGGTCAGGCAGGGAGCACATTTAGCACTTTCATGGACATCTGCTGATGCATCCGGAACACAAAGGAGGAGGCAGGAAAAGCTGGAGTCAGCCAAACCCTCCCAAATATGTTATTGTCCAAACAATATTATTATTATTGTTTTTTCTGTATCCCAAGAACAATAAAGTAAACTTGGCCGGGTGTGTTTCAGTGCTTATTAAACTGGCAGTTTGCTGTCTAAATTCTCTTTTTATTGCGAAATCAGGCTGGGATTGAGGGTGATGTCAAGCTCTGAGTGAGCAGACGGGTGGGTGGAGGGGAGACACTCGTTTAGACTCATCCCAGGAGCCTCAACTCAACGGGAGACGTTTGGGAACCAGGAAAAACCATCCCCGTCACCACAATATAAATGAATTGCAGCCAAACAAGGGAGGAAGGGCACCCAAATGAAGGGTAATTGTCACCCAGAATTGTTCACATCTGCTGGATGCCTTTCATTCTTGGATCAAAGCTCTTCAGAAACCTGAACCAGTCAAAGTTCCCAAAGCCCAAGTGGATCCCACACCCTTTTATTAGGGATTCCTCAGAGCTGACAGGAGACACACTCATGTGGCTTTGAAGGTTATTTTAGTCATTCAGGATCCAGAGGTGAGAGGTCTCTGTGAATTCCCCATCCCTGGAAGTGTCCAAGGGCAGCAACCTTGGAGCAACCTGGGATAGTGGAAGGTGTCCCTGCCCATGGCAGGGGGTGGAATGAGATGATCCTTGATTTCCCTTCCAACCCAAACCATTCTGGGATTCTGTGATCACTGAAACTTCTAGAAGCCATTTCAAAAAGCCCTAAAATTATGGAAGCACAGGATACAGCTGCACTACAGGGTCATGTCCTGAAGCATCCAGGGAAGGGGGACTCCTCTCTATTTCTCTCCCATGGTTTGACCCCCTCCTTATCCCTGTTCCCATAACTAATTACCACCCTGGTTCTGTCGCATTTAAAGTTTAACAATCCTCAAGGCTCTGAAAAGAACCTCAAAAATTAATGTATCCCAGAATCCCAGGATCCCTGAGGTTGGGAAAGGCCCTTCAAGGTCATGGAGCCCACCCTGTGCCCCATCCCCACCTTGTCCCTGGGTGTCACATCCATCATTCCTTGGGCACTGCAGGGATGGGGATCCAACCCTCCCTGGCAGCCCCTGCCAAGGCCTGACCCCCCTTTCCATGAGGAAATTCCTGCTGATATCCAACCCTGGCCCAGCCTGAGGCCGTTCCCTCTCCTCCCATCCCTTGTTCCCTGGGAGCAGAGCCCGACCCCCCCCGGCTCCCCCCTCCTGGCAGGGATTGCAGAGAATTCCAGGTGCCCCCTGAGCCTCCTTTTCTCCAGGCTGAGCCCCCCCAGCTCCCTCAGCCCCTTCCCAGTTCCCTTCCCTTCCCTGCACACGTTGGAAAACCCAAGCCCAGCATCCCACCAGTGCACAAATAAATGGAAACTGCAGGAATCGGGGGGGAAAGGGAAAAATAAATAAATGTAAATATACATTCTTGGGAGGTCTTCTACGAAACACAGAGTCCCTTGGAGGCAGCTGGATGAGCACTGTGGGATTCTCTGAAATACCACAGCACCATCCATCCGGGTAATTCTGGGATATCCCTGGGTTCCACACCAGGAATTGTGCTCAGGGAAGACGAATTCCCAATAAACCAGGAAAAAACCATCACTATTCCGGAGTATTCCAGATCCAACACCAGCTTTCACTCCCTGATTTCCTCATTCCCATCTGCACTAACCCCCATCAGTTTTTCTTTATCCTGTTAAAGAAGTCCAAGAAAATATTTCTTTTTTTTTGTGGAGTCACTTCCTACATGTTGTGTGTGGAGTACATGGAGTACAAGTGCTGTATCCCAGCTGCTCCCTGAGCCAAATCCTGACAACTCTCTGACCCTCCTTGGCAGCCCAAAAAAGCCAACCCATCCAATCCAGGCATTTGGGTCAAGGAGAAGACAGAGGGCTTTGACTTTTTGCATGTTTTATTTTGTTCTATTTTCAATAAAATACCCCCAAAATGCTGACAAACCCACTTTAAACTGTGAACAAAATGTCTTGCTGGTTTATTATATATTAACCCCAAAATTCTGTATATTCACCGACACACAGAGCCCCACAACCCCTTTGGGGTCCCAGTGAGATCCCAGACACAGAGACTATTCAGAAATTACACCATTTTCAATAAGAAAGCAGAATTCAGCCCCAAATCCTCCCAGCCAGCTGCTGGTGCCATGTGTACATATCTGCAATGGTAGAGTAAACAATGACTTTTTGGACAGAAATCAGAATAACAACTTTAAATTAGGCTTTTTGGCATCCTTTTCCTCAGCCATTCGTGCAGCAAAACCACAAATCTGTGCTTAAAAAGTGACTCTGGAAAACAGAGTGTACTAAAAAAAAACGTAATAAAGCTTTTTTAAGCCAAGCTGTTGTTGCAGTATTAGGAGTTCTGGCCATCCCACATTTATGTCCATGGAATCTCTGCAGTGGAAAGGGGTTGTATTTTTGGAGTAGCACCTGGAGACACCCCAGGCTGTGTTGGTTCATCCACACAACCCTGAAATCCTGTTTTCAGACCTCAGATACCTGGGCTGGTCATCCCAGAGCACTGCAAACCTCCTCAGCTCCTGACACCAGACCTGCCCCCAGCTCTTGGATTTTCCACATTCCCTGACAGTGACAATCCCAACATGGGTTTCACAGGAGTGGTTTTGACCTCCAGAGCTCCAACCTCTCCCTGTGGATTCCCCAAAGGAGGGGAACAACCAAAGGAGGCACAAAGATGGAGAAGGGTCAGGAGGGGCCACATGAGGAGGAGCTGAGGGCACTTGGTTGGTGGAGCAGAGGAGACAGGGGAGACTTATCCCAGTCTGGAGCTTCTTCCTGAGGGGCAGGGACAGGAGCCAGGGAATGGCTGGAGCTGTGCCAGGAAGGGTTAGGTGGGATATAAGGACAAGGTTCTTCCCCCAGAGGGTGGGTGGGCACTGCCCAGGCTCCCCAGGGAATGGGCACTTCCCAAGGCTGCCAGAGCTCCAGGAGGGATTGGACAACACTCAGGGACAGGCTGGGATTGTTGGGGTGTCTGTGCAGGGCCTGGGGTGGCACTGGATGATCCTTGTTGGGTCCCTTCCCACCCAGGATATTCCATGATTCCACTACAGGACGGGTGATGCTCGTGGCTCCCATCCATCCACCTATCCATCCTTCCCTCCATCCATCCCTCCCTCCCTCCATCCATCCCTCCCTCCCTCCATCCATCCCTCCCTCCCTCCATCCATCCCTCCCTCCCTCCATCCATCCCTCCCTCCCTCCATCCATCCCTCCCTCCCTCCATCCATCCCTCCCTCCCTCCATCCATCCCTCCCTCCCTCCATCCATCCCTCCCTCCCTCCATCCATCCCTCCATCCATCCACCCATGTCATTTGTGCTCTGCAAGAACCAAAGTGCACAAATTCATCAGGAATTAATTTGGCTTTTCATTAAGGCTGCTGCTGCTGCTTGAGCTCCTTGTTTCCCCAGCTAAGACAAAAATAGTGTTCCTGACCCAATTAAATTGCCATCCAGGATGACAAAAGGTGAGGAGAGGGCAGGGAGCAACTGAGCAACCTAAATTAACACAAATTAATTTAAAACACAGCCCTCCCTCCCAACTGCTGAGCCACCTCTGAGATAAAAAAATGCCACATGCAAAAAGGCTTCTCAGCCAGCTCCTTGCTTTTAGCTGTTTCAGTGGCTCAGATTTACATACAATTACCATCTCTTGGGTTTGATCCTGTGTTCCCTGCTTCCCAAACACTTCCTTTTGGTGTCACTGGGAATTCTCCCTGCGTGGGACTGCAAGTCAGGGACTTCTTCCTGCCATCCAGCTCACAGGAACTCCTCTGTGGAGTCAGGCCTGGTCTTACACGAGATGGGAAGTGGCCCTTGAAGTTTCTAAAAAGTCCCAGTGAAGAACTTAAATCTGGTCATTGAGAAGAGAACAGTAATAAACCTTTGTAGCTTAAATCAAGCTAATATTTCACTGCCTGGATCCAACGTTTTATCTTCTAACTTTCCTTATCAGATACAAAAAAACCCCTCTTTTTTTTTGATGACTGTTTGTTTTGTGGCTGGTTTTAATAACAGACATTTTTGTGATTATTTCTCCTTCATTCCCTCTGGAAAACTCGCAGTGTTCCAAGACTGCAGGCAGCATTTAACTCCTGGATGCCCCAGCTCTGCCCTCCACACACCCCCACCTTCAGAAATCCTCCTCTGGTTTAAAAACTGAAGTGTTCAGGCAGTGGTTGTGTACAAGCAAAGACAAATAAAGGCTGGAGAGCAGGAAGCTGGAGGCTCCAGCTCACACAAGCCTGTCCTACACCCACCAGAGCTTTGGGTCAGGAGTTCAGGCCAAGAACCTTTTCCACAAGGGCAGGAGAGGGATGTGCCTCAGCTCTTCCATGCCCTCATCTCCCCCTCCACACTGATGGAAATGGTTCCTATTGATTTGGTTTGCATGTGAGCTGGTTATAATTTTATTGCTGTGACAGCTAAAAGCTGTCATGTAATTAAAAAAAAAAAATCAGGAATACAATGGTTTTTTTCCTCAGCAGGAAAACTGTACCTGTGAACCCACAAACCTACACAGGGCAAGGCATGAGAAGAGGTTGGATGGGATGTTGGGAAGGAATTCCTGGCTGGGAGGGTGGTGCCCACTTCCACTCCAGGCAACCCATTTCCATGGAATCCCAGACTTGGGTTGGAAAGGACCTTAAAACCCAGCTCATTGCACTCCCTGCCAAGGGAAGGACACCTTCCACTAGACCAGGTTGCTCCAGAGGGATGCAGGATAAGGATGCAATTTCTCAGCATTAAGGCAAAGCATTCCCTGTTTGTCATTCCCTTCTGACATGGAGTTTCCTGCAGCACCTTGTGACACTCACACAGGAGGAGCTGCAGCATCTCCACAGGAAAACACTTTTTCTTTCATTTCCTACTCTTTTTTTTTTCCTAGAATATAAAGGGACACCACACATCACGTTCCTCCTTCCTTCCTTGGGCAGTTCTGAGCACCGGGTTTTCCACTCAAAACTGGGGAATTCCTGGAGCAGAAAAGCTTTTGTGGTGTCTCAGTCACTTTTTGTCCCTCAGATTCAGTATTTTTAACAACAATAATCCAACACATCACCTACAGGCTATTTTATGTCCTCTGAGTTCAATGGCTTTCAGGGAAAACAGAAAATATTTCCAGTACTAATTCCATAAAGGCACCAAAATAAAATACAGTATCTTCAATTATTTTAATGTCTTGGTTTAAGCATCTGCTTAAACCCACACAGCCCTTACTCAGAAAGCTCTTAGGAGCTTCAACATAAATGTTGTTGAATTACATGGAATCACAGAGTCATTTGGGTTGGAAAAGCCCTTCAAGGTCCCAGAGTCCCAGCTGTGCCCCATCCCCACCTTGGCACTGAGTGTCACATCCATCATTCCTTGGACACTGCAGGGATGGGGATCCAACCCTCCCTGGCAGCCCCTGCCAAGGCCTGACCCCCTTTCCATGAGGAAATTCCTGCTGATATCCAACCCTGGCCCAGCCTGAGGCCGTTCCCTCTCCTCCTGGCCCTTGTTCCCTGGGAGCAGAGCCCGACCCCCCCCGGCTCCCCCCTCCTGGCAGGGATTGCAGAGAATTCCAGGTGCCCCCTGAGCCTCCTTTTCTCCAGGCTGAGCCCCCCCAGCTCCCTCAGCTGCTCCCACACACTCACCCTCTAGAAGCTCCTCCTTTGTTGCCAACTCCAGCACCGAAGATGCTGAACCTCAACGCAGACCATGTGGAACCTCAAAGTAAGTGATGAGGAACCTCAGTGTAGATGATGTTGAAGCTGACAGAGCACAACCCAAAGGATGGGGGTTCCCTTTCCCTGTGGACACCCCTGTTCCCCTGCACTGGGACACCTCTCCATGCACTCTGAGCTCGTGGACCCTCATGACCAAGGCACATCCCACATCCACCTCCCCATGCAAAACTCACCCAGCCAAACCTCCCTGTTTCTCCCAGTGCTACAGGGAGCAAGTTCAGATGGAAACAACTCCATTCCAGACTCCAGCAGGACAGAACACCCTCCCTTTGCCCGGGGTGGGCAGTTCCCAGCTGGAAGGGCTCAGCACTTAACGTGATGAGGTGCTTGGAAAATCCAGTTGTTCATTTCCTACTTCAACAGGAGCTGTGGCCTCTTGAAAATCTAGTCCTGACTGGGCACTGAGCTTCTGCAGAAAACTGGTCCTTAATCTCTCCACATCTTGGTTTCCTCACCCTTAATTAAAAGGTATTTCATATCTAAACCTCCTCCACCGAGGCCCCGTCAGACAAACTCCATCGGTTTTCCCATCCTGGGAAGGATTGTGCAAGTATTCCCTCAGTGCCAGACACCAAGGAATTGCTCACAAGTTGTGTGATCCCAAAAGAGAGCCAAGGGGGACATTCCAATGGAAAAGAGATCATTGTATCTAAGGGATTTTTCGTATTTCATGGCCATGGGCACAGGGGGAAAGAGTCTTCTCATCCCTGTTCCCACAGTAATTCCCTCAACTCCACACTGTGGCTGAGAGCAGGGAGCAGGAGAAGGCCTGGATACACCCCCTGGGGTGGTCACAGATGTGACCCCACGTGTCCTGCACAGCTCCAGGGAGAGACCCACGAGGCCAGCACATCCATCAGCCAGGGAAATGGATGCAGATATGGATTAGGTCACTAATAAAACAAGCCTTAAATTAATCCCAGGGACGGGGAGATGCATCCCAAGCACAAAATCCCTGCAGGTTCTGGCACAGATGGAGATCTCTTCCCAAGAAGAGCTGTGCAGGGAAAGGCAGGAGGGGGAGGAGTGGGGAGATGGGTTACCCTGGATCTGGTGCCAGGTCACCTGCACCAACACTCAGCTTTTCACTTTCCCAGGCCTAAAAATCACTGTATTTTAACCAGAAACAAAAGAAAGGATAAACAACACAGGAGGAGCCTCCCAGCCTGAGATGAGGAGCCTCTGAGAGAAGGTTGTGCACTTGTCTGGGGAGAACTGTGGCCGTGGCTGTAGGCACTGACCACATCCCTTGGCAGGAATCACTTCCCCCGGAGCTGAGCTCCACCAGCAGCACTCCCACAGCTGGGTGTTCTCCTCATGGAGCCTTTCCCATCACCCTTGTCCTGCCCTGAGCACCATCCCCTCCCAGGAGCTCCTCCTGCTCAAGCTGACCCCAATCACACATCCCTGCTGCTGCCCCAGGTTGTCCCAACACCAGGAAAAACGGGAGGAATAATGTGATGGGTCAAGGCCAGGAGCTGGAGTGACTCGAGGGGGTCATAAATCAGTGATTAATTAACTGTTACTGTGCTACACCAATTAAATATGCAGTGTATGACCATCATTCCCAGATGTAAAGAGGTAGTGATGCACTGGGATGAATGGAGCTACACCAATTCCCACCAAATCCCAGAAGGGTAACACACATTTTGCCTTAGGAAATACAGTATTTGCACCTCCAGAGCCCTTTCCCATGTTTGAATTCCCCCATCCAGGTGGTGCCCAAGCCCCAGTTCCACGGAGCAGTGACTCCAGAAAGTGAAAAAGTTGAGGGATAAATGGGCACGGAGCACACTGGGATCATTAGGTGGGTTCTGCTTCATGGGAAGCCCATTATTTAGGTAAAAACCCAACTTTAAGCCAAGCTCTGAATTGCATCACAAACATCAATAAATAGATGGATATCCCTGGCTCATCCCTGCCAAGGCTGTCCCATGGCTCAGCCAGCATTCCCAGCTTTCCCAACTTTTGTTCCCTCTCCTTTGTGCCAGGAGAGCAGATCATTTCCTTGCAGTTTCCCATTGATCCCTAAGGACTTAGTGCATCCCAGAGTGNAATCATTTCCTTGGAGTTTCCCATTGATCCCTCCCTGAGACACAGCTTGCTGCTATGACCAAGGACTTAGTGCATCCCAGAGTGCCTCTGCTTGGGATTCTCTCCAAGAGATTGGGAAACCCAGAGGGAACACTGAGCTCAGCACCCACAGCAGGACTGTCCCCCATGGAATGCTGCAGGATGGGGCTCCCCCCAAGCCACACACCCAAATCACAATTTTGTGTCCCACTTTTCCCCTCTGTCCCTTCCTCCCTGATGACTCAAATCTCCTTCTCCAAGGCACTGGATGGCTTGGAATCCTTCCTGCTGTCCCATGGAGCAGAGCTGGCACTCCACACACACACACTGAGGCTGAGACAATCGGAAGGAGGAGCAGTGACTGAGCCTCCCCAGTCCTGGCAGCCAAGAGATAAAATTCCCTCTGGCACCATCCAGATCTCAGCTGATGGAACACACCACACCCAGCTCCCCAGGCTCCATGGCACTGTGGATCCAGCCAAAAATTCCATGCAACGCCTCCCTTTGCAACCCTGTCACACATAAAACTGTATTTTCACTGCTCTCATCGTCCCATAAAGTCACTCCAGCTCTCACCTGTTTTGAAAGGAGTGATTATTGCCATTGCTTTGAGGTGAATATTCCTATTAAAAGTGAGGAAACAACGCGGGGCTTCTCCTCCAACATTCCAAGTGGTGACAGAAGCACCAGCAAGTCACAGCCTGTCTTCAGTGCAAAGGCAGAATAAAACATGAACCTACAGCTACAGTTTATAGGAGGAACGTGACAGCTTCCAAAACCCACCCAATAAACCAGCAAGACGCTTTTATTGATTTTTCCTGACATTTTCCACACATCAGGATACTTGGCTGGGATGGTGGGGGCTTCCATGCAGCTCTCCCTGCACAGGAGCTGGATAAGCAGCTGCACTTCCCAATCCTTGGGGTGTCCATGGGGTGTCTCTGGGTTCCAACTTCCCAATTCCCAGGAATTGGGGATGTGGAAGGCGAAGCACCGTGTGCTGCCAACGGCCTGGAATTTCATTCCTCCCATGGAAATATGTGCAGAGAGTGCAGCATCAATACTCCTTTTGTGATCCCCTCAGCTGACTTCATTCCTAACATATATCCGAATGGAAGAAATGAGATTCCATGACAAAGGCAGGAGAAGTGTCCTCGCTGGGATGAATTAGGATGTATCTTAAGGAAACTGATAGTTACCCTGCCAAAGGGTGGGGGGAGACCAGATCCCCTTCCTGTCCATAAATATTTTGCTGCTTTAGGCAGAGCTCTTCCAGATTCCTGTCGGAGGGAAGGAGCGTTGGGCCCACTCTGAGGCAAAGCCTGGAGCAGCTCCAGGGACATCAAATACCAGGATGAGGGAAGAATCAGGCACAACCCACACACACTCCCAAAGACTTCCCCCAAATCCCTGTGCCTGGTTTTGTCCCACACCCTCGGGGTAGATGGGTCACAGGGAGATAACCGTGGTCCTTACCCAGGGCTGCATTTGCAAAATCCCAGCAGCAGGTGGTTGGGAATGTGAAAATAGGAAGCCTTAATCTGCCTCCTGCTTTTCTGGAGCCTCCACAGCCACTTCTCAACGTGCAAGGCAGAGAAGCCCAGCAAGATCCTGAACCCCTTCCCCAAAAGGGAGGTCTCCGGGTCAGATGTTTGGAAAGAAGTGCAGGAACGGCGAGGCAGAGCCTGGGGGTTTGTACCTCCAATGTGCTCACCAGATGTGCACTTCAAAAAGCCTCCAAGCCCAAGTCAGCTGGAGAAAAGAGCCTTTCAAGCCCCTGCTCTGTGACCTCCATCCCGGCCTCGCTCTTCACGTCCTCAGCAAAACTCTTCCTTGTTTCACTTGACCTCCGGTTGTTTCCCGCTTTATCCCAAAGGCTTAAAAGCCATAAGAAAGTGCACTGCCAGCAATTCAGGAGCAAGGAAGGCAGAGGAGCAGCTCACATGAAAACCCTTGGTTTCCCTGTTATCCCCTCGAGGGCCCAGCATTTCCCACACACCCCGAGCAGAGCAGAGCAGAGCGGCCGAACAAAGGCAGAGCGCTCCCGCTCCAAGTGCTGGGCTGGGATTTTCTCCCCAGGTACTCTGAGAAACACTGAATGGCAGGAGCATTAATGTCTAGTCCATTCTTCCAGCACGTTGACTCGACCTCTTTGCATGTTCAGAGCCGAGCAGGCTTTTGCTGTGCCCTCCCTGCTGAAGGATTGCCTCGGGTACTGAATCCCTGCTGTGTGTGCACAGGTAAAATATGGAAAATCCTGAGCTGGAAGGGACCCACGAGGATCACTGAGTCCAACTCTTGGTGCTGCACAGCCCAACGATCCCACCCTGTCCCTCAGTGTTGTGCAACTGCTCCTTGAGCTCTGGGGCTCCCTGGGGAGCCTGGTCAGTGCCCAACCATCCTCTGGGAAGAACCTTTCCTTGAGATCCCACCTAAATCTGGCACAGCTCCCTCCTTCCCTCAGGCCGTGTCACTGGTCACTCAGAGCACGTGCTGCCCCTCCACTGCCCCTCAGGACACGTCCCTGTCCCACCCAGGCCACCAACACCTCCCTGATCCTTCTGCAGGGACTGCAAGAAGCTCCTGATGCTCAGAACGAGCTTCCCGACGCTGAGCCTGGAAAAAACATGGCACGATGCCACAGAGCTCATGCAAAGCAATTTTAAAACCCTGCAGCCTGGAGCTCGGTGCCAGGCGAGGATATGGNATAAGGTTTTAGAAAAGCCCTTCCTGTTTTCATTCTTTGTGCAATATCATCAAATGCAACAGCAGGGCCCTGCTCTTCTCCTGCTTAGTAATAGCCCATGGTCTGATTTTAGCCTTGGAACAGGAATTTTAACCTTGGGGCAGGGATTTTAGCCTTGAGCAGGGATTTTAACCTTGGAGCAGGGAGATTTGAGACATCCACAGACATTCCAGCCCCGTCCCACTGCACTCCCTGAGCCTCCAATCTCCCAACACACAGGCTGGGATTNGAAGCATCACTGAGCCCCCAAAGCTGGACCTGGAGCTGGGACAAAGAGGAAAAATTAGGAATAAGGTTTTAGAAAAGCCCTTCCTGTTTTCATTCTTTGTGCAATATCATCAAATGCAACAGCAGGGCCCTGCTCTTCTCCTGCTTAGTAATAGCTCATGGTCTGATTTTAGCCTTGGAGCAGGAATTTTAACCTTGGAGCAGAGAGATTTGAGACATCCACAGACATTCCAGCCCCGTCCCACTGCACTCCCTGAGCCTCCAATCTCCCAACACACAGGCTGGGATTCACACCCTTCCACACACCCCCAGAATGAGCAGCACGAGGACACAAAGGGTTCACAGCAGCTTAAATTCCCTGATTTATGCTGGACACAAAGAGATAAAATGAGAGATGGGAGTCCTGACTCCCATCCATTTGATTTTTCCTCCTCAAACACTCCTGAGCATGCAGCCTGTGCAGGATGTCAGCCAGGTCTGGGCCCTTGGCCTTTATCAAGCTGAGACAATGCCATTTCCCTTTATTTGCTGACATAATCCTTAAAATAGGAAACTTGGTCATAATAAAAACAGACACACCCACACAAAACTGTCTCCACAAAAATATCAACACTAAAGCTGCTTTCTCCCTTGTTTTCTTGTAGGAGTTTATTTGCATCACAAGCACAGGTTCCTGCCTTATGCCTTTGATTTTTCCTTGAATTTTATGCTGAATAGTTCCAGGAACACACCTTATAGACACTGGCCTTTCACTGCAAACCCTCCAAAGTGACTGGAGTTTATTTTCATTTCTTTGAAACAATATAAAAGCAAACATTCAGGGGGATGGGGGGTTGTTTTTCTGAGGGGTTACATCTTCATTTTTAAAGTCATCATTTGCTTATTTGCCAAAAATCCACTGCACGGAAACAGAGCAAAGCCTTTGTGAGGATCATGAGCTGTAGAATCGCAGGATCATGGAATCACTGAGGTGGGAAAAGACCTCTAAGATCACTCAGTGCCAGGCAGAGCTAAGATCACTAAGACCAGGATTAACCCAGCACCACTAAAGTACGTCCCCAAGTGCCACATCCACACAACTTTGGAACTCTTCCAGGCATGGGAGACTCCACCACTTCCCTGGGAAGCCTGTGAGGACATGGGGAGGTGTCCCTGCTGAGGGAGACCCAAAGGGACTCACCAAAACACCCAAAGATGCCACAGCGATGCCGAGGTGCCAGGAGGTGCCAAGCACGACCCAACTCCGACCCCGTGGTGGAGATGGGCATCCCTGGGTTTCCTCAGGCATTCAGGAAGGAAGAAAGGGATAAAAGTTTACTGCAGACACCTCGGCAGGAGGAGCTGTGAGTCCCCTGGGGGTGACAGCAGCACTCACTGCCAGGTTGGAATGTGGCTTTTTCACAGGGCCAAAGCCNACTGAATGGCAGGAGCATTAATGTCTAGTCCATTCTTCCAGCACGTTGACTCGACCTCTTTGCATGTTCAGAGCCGAGCAGGCTTTTGCTGTGCCCTCCCTGCTGAAGGATTGCCTCGGGTACTGAATCCCTGCTGTGTGTGCACAGGTAAAATATGGAAAATCCTGAGCTGGAAGGGACCCACGAGGATCACTGAGTCCAACTCTTGGTGCTGCACAGCCCAACGATCCCACCCTGTCCCTCAGTGTTGTGCAACTGCTCCTTGAGCTCTGGGGCTCCCTGGGGAGCCTGGTCAGTGCCCAACCATCCTCTGGGAAGAACCTTTCCTTGAGATCCCACCTAAATCTGGCACAGCTCCCTCCTTCCCTCAGGCCGTGTCACTGGTCACTCAGAGCACGTGCTGCCCCTCCACTGCCCCTCAGGACACGTCCCTGTCCCACCCAGGCCACCAACACCTCCCTGATCCTTCTGCAGGGACTGCAGGGAGCTCCTGATGCTCAGAACGAGCTTCCCGACGCTGAGCCTGGAAAAAACATGGCACGATGCCACAGAGCTCATGCAAAGCAATTTTAAAACCCTGCAGCCTGGAGCTCGGTGCCAGGCGAGGATATGGATGTGCCACTAACCCGGTGACACAGTGACTGTGGGCACAGCTGGCAGCACCAGGGCCCTGGGAGGCTGATTAAGGTGCTCCTGCAGCTCCAACTGAGAGCTGGATCAAGAGGAGCCGCACTGGAAAACGCTCCTGGACTCTGGAAAAGGGGCTCTTGCAATGTAAAGTGAGATAGTAATGTAAAGAAAATAGAAAAAAAAATATTTCTGTCCACTGGAACCATATTCCAAAGTGGTTTCTCCCACCTATTTTTGGTGTTTAGAAGGAAATGTGTTTGCTGGCTCATCTGCACTCAAGGTTTTCAATCTCTGCAGCAGCACAACCCACCCCCCCCCAGTCACAACTCCAGAAGAAGCATCACTGAGCCTCCAAAGCTGGACCTGGAGCTGGGACAAAGGGGAAAAATTAGGAATAAGGTTTTAGAAAAGCCTTCCCTGTTTTCATTCTTTGTGCAATATCATCAAATGCAACAGCAGGGCCCTGCTCTTCTCCTGCTTAGTAATAGCTCATGGTCTGATTTTAGCCTTGGAGCAGGAATTTTAACCTTGGAGCAGAGAGATTTGAGACATCCACAGACATTCCAGCCCCGTCCCACTGCACTCCCTGAGCCTCCAATCTCCCAACACACAGGCTGGGATTCACACCCTTCCACACACCCCCAGAATGAGCAGCACGAGGACACAAAGGGTTCACAGCAGCTTAAATTCCCTGATTTATGCTGGACACAAAGAGATAAAATGAGAGATGGGAGTCCTGACTCCCACCCATTTGATTTTTCCTCCCCAAACATTCCTGAGCATGCAGCCTGTGCAGGATGTCAGCCAGGTCTGGGCCCTTGGCCTTTATCAAGCTGAGACAATGCCATTTCCCTTTATTTGCTGACATAATCCTTAAAATAGGAAACTTGGTCATAATAAAAACAGACACACCCACACATACAACGACAAAACTGTCTCCACAATAATATCAACACTAAAGCTGCTTTCTCCCTTGTTTTCTTGTAGGAGTTTATTTGCATCACAAGCACAGGTTCCTGCCTTATGCCTTTGATTTTTCCTTGAATTTTATGCTGAATAGTTCCAGGAACACACCTTATAGACACTGGCCTTTCACTGCAAACCCTCCAAAGTGACTGGAGTTTATTTTCATTTCTTTGAAACAATATAAAAGCAAACATTCAGGGGGATGGGGGGTTGTTTTTCTGAGGGGTTACATCTTCATTTTTAAAGTCACCATTTGCTTATTTGCCAAAAATCCACTGCACGGAAACAGAGCAAAGCCTTTGTGAGGATCATGAGCTGTAGAATCGCAGGATCATGGAATCACTGAGGTGGGAAAAGACCTCTAAGATCACTCAGTGCCAGGCAGAGCTAAGATCACTAAGACCAGGATTAACCCAGCACCACTAAAGTACGTCCCCAAGTGCCACATCCACACAACTTTGGAACTCTTCCAGGCATGGGAGACTCCACCACTTCCCTGGGAAGCCTGTGAGGACATGGGGAGGTGTCCCTGCTGAGGGAGACCCAAAGGGACTCACCAAAACACCCAAAGATGCCACAGCGATGCCGAGGTGCCAGGAAGTGCCAAGCACGACCCAACTCCGACCCCGTGGTGGAGATGGGCATCCCTGGGTTTCCTCAGGCATTCAGGAAGGAAGAAAGGGATAAAAGTTTACTGCAGACACCTCGGCAGGAGGAGCTGTGAGTCCCTTAGGGTGACAGCAGCACTCACTGCCAGGTTGGAACGTGGCCTTTTCACAGGGCCAAAGCCAGCACGGGGTTCCCGGGAGGACAGGACTGACAAGCACCACAAAACACCGTTCCCAGGGAACACATCCCTTCTGGAAAACCAACTGCAAGGTGTGTTCCCCCTCATTTCACAGCCTGCACCAGAGAGGAATGTTCCCCAGGATGAAAAGCGGAGCAGCCGAGCACCAACAGGCACAAACACTCGGGCCATCATGTTTCCCTTGAAATCCTGGCCACGTTTCAGCAGGAGCCCTCGGCCCTGTGCCCACCCCTCCTCTCCTCCCAGGGACAATTCAGAACCCGTTCCCATAGGAACCACCCAAGTCCCCAGCACACGTTGCCTCGATGGCACACGGACAAAAAGGAGCCCCCGGATCCAATGAGCTCCCACTGGAAAGTCTTCCCTGAAACGAGCTCTCCTATGAAACACTCACTGGTCCCTCATCACACAAAACCACAACACAAGTGCCCGTTTGCAGGGGAATTTTTTGTAATGAAAGAGCCCTTTCAACTCCAGAAGGTACGAGGAGGAAGTAAACACGCTCGTGGGTGTAAGAAAATAAAGCCTTTTCATTTAACAACACTTAACATAAGCTCTAAAACAACAAGAAAATCCAGGCGTGCTCCTGCTGTTCTGTACTTGGCCAAGCTGATGTTTTGTGGGAAGGTTGGTGCACAAAGCCTGCACCCCTCAGGTACCCCCTTAAATCCTCCTTTCTGCTCTCCCAGGGAAGCTCTTTGGAAGCCATTGGAATCAGAGCAGCTCTGGGTTGACTTTAAAGCTTTACTGGAGCTTTAAGGAAAATCTGAGGGAGAAAGTTCACGTTGGGTCTCTTCTCTTCCCTCCATCTTATTCAATGGCCTCCTCTGACACCAACTCAAGAGACCAGGTTTGGGTTTACTGACCCTGCCAGCTCCAGGAAGGGTGCAGGATCTGCCCATCCCATGGGAAGACATTCCACTTCGTTGTCTCTCTGCCCTGCCCTCAGACCAGGGGAAGTCAAACCCCAGTCAAGTCCCTCCAAGGTACAAGAGGAAACAACCAGGAAGGCACCATGTCACTGCTGTCAACTCTAACAAAGGTCCCCTGGCCGTACAGCTAATTAAGGAATAATTAATAATTCTGTCCCACAGTTATTGGATGATGTGGCAAATCCACCTGGGAGCCCAGTTCATTTCAAGCTGTGAAGACACAGGTAACAACTGCATTGGAGAGTTTAATGAGAGCCACGAGCCAGGTAATTCAGTCACTCACTAATTGTCATTCCAGGCAACAAGGGGAACTTCTTAACTCCAGGAAGTCACCTCTAAATACCAAAGATTTACACCAAAAAGGTAAATTTCCAGGTCAATTGAAATCCCTCCCCTACAGTGCTTCCCACTGAGGGACTCGAGGCCTCATCAGGGGGCTCCTGGCACCAAAATTCCTCCTGTCTGGAGAGAACTGGGAGAGAAGGAATCTCAAAGGTGATGGTGGTGATGCTGAAGCTCTGAACACCTTGGCCATTGTGCATCTGTGACCTGCTGAGCCCCAGGGAGGAGAACACGGGGGGTGTTGGGGACGGGTGGCCCGGGAGGCAGCACCCTGATCTCCCAAGGGACAGGGGCTGAGAAAACAAAAAAATCCTTCCTCAAGCTCCAAATCAAGCAAAAGAAAGGAGGAAAAGATGAGGCTGGGGTACACCTTCTTTCCAAGGTGAGCATCCCCCGACCAAGGTTTTCCAAAGTGCCCACAAGGATCACAAATCCCAGGAGATCCCCCTCACCAGCCAACTCCTCCCTGCCCTGATCCCACAGAGGGGAATTTTTCCTCCAGACCAGAAGGGCTTGTGGTTTCCTTTCACTTTTCGTTTCCCAGCCTGCTGCTGCAAATCTCCAGACTGGTTTTGGAGCAAGAGTTTACACATCAACCACCCTGGGCCAGGAGCCAAACTCACATCCCCCGTTGCCGGGCCGGCCCCACGGCCACAGGCCACAGGCCTCCAAAGGGACCCGGAGTGACAAAGCAGAAACACATTCCAAAGGGGTTTTCCAGATGTCCACTAGGAAACACGACTGAACTGCCCCCACGTCTCCTCTAAACATAAGGAAGCTGAAGAATTCCAGGCTCTCTTTCCTCCTTTCACTCCATCTCCTGGAAAATCCAAGCCCGGCACAAGCGAACACGAGCGCTCGTGTTCCTACAACCACATCAAAGCCCAGCATCAAAGTGGACATCTAAAATTCCAGCAAATCCTTGGGAGAAACAGAAGAATTCACAGAGCTCTCTTCAAGTCACTCGAATTCAAAGTGGTTTCAATTTCTTCGAGTCACTCCGAGGTCCTGCATTTCATTAAAACACATTAAAGCAGCTCGTGCTCCAGCCAAACACCCCAGCCAGGATTCAGCACCTCTTTACAAAACACCCCCAGCTTTGATGCATTTTTACACTGCTTAAAAAACCCAGAATCAGGGACCCTGCTCAGCCTTGAATGTGAGCCCAGCTGCCCATTTTGCAGACTTTAAACCTGCCCTTGTCACGCTCATCAAGTGAAATCAGAGCCTGCCTGGCTCAATTTGGGCTCATGTTATTGCTGCTCTTTGCAGCATGTTTGGATGTGCAACCCACATAATTATCACAGATAATATCCCCAGTTCTATGACAATCATACAGACATTAACATTCCTGAGCTGACTGTTAATGGCTCCACAAAATACATTATTTTCTGGAAGGACTCTGCCTACCTCAGTGTTGCACTCAGGTTTTGCTTTACAGCAGTAATTTTCCACCCATTTTACTTTTCAGCCTCAAATTCCTAAGTGTTTTATTAAGATGGATATGTGTGTCATGATGTTTTCTGAATTTGAGGGGAACCAGGGAAGGTTCAGCTGGTTTTTTACAGCTCAGATTTGTTGTCCAGAGAAGCTGTGGCTGCTCCATCCCTGGAAGTGTCCAAGGCCAGGTTGGAGCAACCTGGGATAGTGGGAGGTGTCCCTGCCCACGAAGCTTTAATGTCCCTTCCAATCCAAATAATTCTGGGATTCTATGATTTATTAAGATATCGATGCTCCAGACTTTTTAAAGGTTCTCAGGTGTAATTTATATCCCAACATTCACCTCCCAAAGCAGATCCCCAGAGCCTGGATTTCCAACCTGCCACACCACAGCACCCCCAGTTCTGGGGACAAGGACCTGTTTAGGCAAGTCTGGTGCTGAAGCTGTAATTTCACAGAAGGAAGAAGTGCCTGTGAAACACCTTCCTGGGAATTCAGGCAGGTATTTACAGTTATACCAGCACAAAAAATGCAAAAATTATCTGTTCAGACATGTGGGCTGACTTGGAAGCACCAAAGGTTTCATGGTGTGAGTCTGGAAAAATGATTCAGGAAAGACCTGACTGTTGGTATCACTGTCCTTTTTTATTATTTATTTTAATAACCTTTTTTTTTTTTTTTTGGCTGATCCTTAATTTTTCTTTAATCAGTAAGTATCTGGTAGATGGCTCAGAATCCCAAGCAATTCCAAAGAAAGCATTTTAATCACCCTCTTGTTCAAGTGAAGGTTACTGACTGGGGAGGGTTTTTATTTCATTTCCAGGCTCAGCAAACTCACTTCATTAAACTCAATGAGGTTTCAACAGGGACCTTTTGTATCAGCATCTATAAATTACCTCTAGTAATAAAAAGAAGGGAAGGAGACACAGCCACATCCCCCTCCTGCCATTCCTAGGATCCCTTTCCAGGGGGAAAGGAGTGGAACAGGAACAAGCAGCCCAGGCTGTTCTGGGACCACCCCAGCACCACCATGACCACAGTGCTGCTGCTTTCTCAGCCCATCTCCTGCCAAACCTCCACCTTTATCCCACTGCAGGGATGCAAAACTGGCCTGAAGTGGCTGCACCCACCCTAATGTCCAGGGGTTGGCACAGGAATAACCACCATCACATGGAATCACCATCCATGGAAGTGTCTAAAATCAGTGTGGATGTGGCACTTGGGGACATGGGTTAGTGCTGGGGGAACTGTGGGACTCACTGTCTAGAAAGTCTTTTTCCAGCCTAAAGAACTCTGTCATTCCATGAGTCTCACACATCCCCCAAGATGGGATCGCTGCTGCTTCCTCCAGAATCCCCATTTCCCTCATCCAAAGGCAGGAGGTGCTCCAAGGGCAGGCACTGGTGTGACTGGAGAGCCCTGTGCCAGCACCAACCAGTGCCAGGAGGGCACCCACGGCGTGACCCAGTGCCACCCCCTGTGACATGTGTGTCACAACCACCACGACAGACGGCACGAACTCCAGCTTTGCCAGCAGCTCCTGCACGTGCCAAGAATCCAAAGGCCCAGTGCATCCATCAGGAATGGCCCCTGCAGGCCAAGGGCGATTGAGGACAGAGCCCAGCAGCTCCCACAGCTCTCTGTGCTCAGGGAGGAACGAGGGCCCCACTGCTGCCAGGCCCTCCTGCTCTTCTCCAGGAACTCAGATGCAAAGCATTCTGTTCAGTTTGAAGTGTGAAAAAGGTCTTTTTTAGGTTTTTGGAGGGCTGGTGTTTGCTCCAGCCATACCTGGTTTGGCAGGTGTCACCCTCACACCAATTAAGATCCTTTGGGAATTCCTTTTGGGCTTCTCCTTCAGGGTTCACAGCATCCCACCAGGAGAAGCAACAACCCGGTGCCTGCTCCAGGCTCCAGGAGGTTTGGAGATGGCACATCCCCAGGAGCAACTGAGGCACAAAGGAAGGATCCTGCTACTCCCACGACACACAGGGAGCACACACAGCTCACTCCAAACAGGAATTCAGGCATCCAAGGGGGACAGTGTCAAAGGGGCAATTCCAGAGCCATTCACATCCATCCAATCTGCCCCAAGCCAGGAACAGCCTCTCATTGCCAAGTGACAAATCCCAGCACCCAAAAACACGTCACCAAATGGAATCGCAGAATTCCAGAAGGGTTTGGGTTGGAAGGGACATTGAGGGTTATCCTGTTCCACCCCTCCCACTATCCCAGGGATCCCAACCTGCCCTTGGACCCTCCCAGGGATCCAGGGGCAGCCACAGCTTCTCTGCCCAACCTGGGCCAGGGCCTCCCCACCCTCCCAGCCAGCAATTCCTGCCCAACATCCCATCTCTCCCTGCCCTCTGGCACTGGGAAGCCATTCCCTGTGTCCTTACCCAAACACAGGACAAATCTGAATTGAGCCTCCAGTTTTCTTCCAAGCTTAAGAGCCCCAAACAAAAAAAATATGGAAAGAGCAAAGTAAGAAATTGTTAATATTATCAGCCTGCAAAATTTAAACATCTCTCACTGCCTGTACTCCTGAGCCCTTGACCTCCCACCATAAATGCATTTGCAGAGCCTACAACAATAACAGGGCAAGGACACAAACCAGATCTGTGTGGGACAGGAATAAATTTGGGTCTGAAATGAGGGGCATCTGTTCTTTGTAATGACAGACACCAGAGTTCTGTATCCACGAGCCAAAACGAAGCAATAAATGCACAGAATCCTTTTCCATGTATCCAGCTCCTCCTGACATCAAGCCAGTTGTCTCTAAGTTAACTAAAACCAGAATTTAACCACGAAAATATAGAGAACTGAACAGGAATTCAATGTAAATTGAACTCTTTTAAAGAGACTGTGTTCTCCTAAAAAAGAAAACACAGGAAATATGCAGGATGAAGCTGATTACTCAAGAGAAGCTGCCACAGGGAGCAGATTTCCATCCTTCCTGAAAATAAATCAAAAATTGCATATACACAAATCTAACTCTTATGCAATGGCTGGAAAATGGAAAGCTTTCATATGCATCCCTAAAATTTTTATTATATAGTTCTGGAGTTATGAACACACAAGGATGTAATTAAAAAAGTATTATGCTGTGCCATCATCTATCATGTCCTAAAAAAATGGCAGAGTGTGGTGCAAGAGCCTGGGAAGAAGGAAAAGGTGACCTCAAACCACTGCTGAGAGAGACCCCCAAAATAATTGAAATAATGAAAATAATAATGCAAATAATTAAGAAAATAACGAAGGAAATAATGAAAATAATGAAATAATACTGATGATGCTATGACAAAAATAATGAAAAATAAATTATGATTATGATGATAATAATAACAACAATAACAATAAATGTGTGCCTGGACCTCCTGGGCACTGTTAACTTATACCTTGATGGCCACAAACAAAGGGTGGCTGAACTGACCAAAGCACAGCCTATCCCATGATAAAACTACTCCTAAATCAAGGATCACTAAGCCCAGACTCACATTTATTTAACAGAAGCCCTTCTCTGTCTTGTTGAGTGGTAGCAAGTAGAAAAATCCTCAAAATTCTAAATTTCAGAGATAACTCATTCAGGGTAAGTGCTTTGAGCACCTACTGATGCCAAACCCTGCTACTCCTCCTGAAAATTGGGAATAAATTCTGTTTTGCTCGTGCTCTGGGATGACACCACCACCTTTGCTCCTCCACAGGGATGATGCCAGGGCATGGAACAAGGACCCCCAGGAATGTGGCTCCATGGATGGCTGGTAATTCCAGAGCTGGCCTGAGGCAGGAGCAGGTGGCTGCTCCAGCTGGTGCCCACTCTGAGGCAGCAGGAGAACCACTGACCCCACAAATCCTCCCACTTCATGTGAATTTTGAAAGTCACAGGGCTTGGCACAATGTCCAATTCCTGGCCAAGGGGGGAGAGGCAGAGCCTCCATGGATATAAGGGATTTTGTGGTCAAAATTCTCAAATTTCACCCAAGGTTGCCATGAAAAGATGTGTCACAAGATGTGGGGAAAGGGAGGGACAGCACAGGAGTGGCACAGCCTCCCTGGAATGTGAATGTGCAGATTTCCATGAAAAAGAGAAGGGACACAGTGCTGCTCCACATGGGAAACTACATGGCATGGAATGGTGTGAGTGTGAGAGGAAGGTTCCCTGTTCCTGGCACAGGAATGCTGCTTCTCCTTGTCCACTGAACAAGTACTACATAAACCAAACTTCACTAGTTACAAATGTGACTTCAAAAATAGCTTTATTTTGGGTTTTGCTTCTTTGGCAGATCTGGATTTCCCTTCTCTGCTCTATTTTATGAGAGAAGGTACCACCACAACGGAGTTGTAGCTGCCCCTGGATCCCTGGAAGTGTCCAAGGGCAGGTTGGAGCAACCTGGGATAGTGGGAGGTGTCCCTGCCCAGGGCAGGGCTGGGACTAGGATAAAAAAAGGAACAACAAAAACCACTGCAAGTTTGGTATNAGGAACAACAACAAAAACCACTGCAAGTTTGGTATCAGCCTCCAAGTTGTGAAAATTCCCTTTAAAACTCAACGCCAGGGAGGATTTGGTCTGTAAAACGAATTAACAGCAACACTGTAAAACATTTAATCATGGAATTCCAGAATGGTTTGGGGTGGAAGGGACCTTAAAGCCCATCCAGAGCCACTCCCAGCCACGGGCAGGGACACCTCCCACTATCCCAGGTTGCTCCAAACTGCCCTTGGACACTTCCAGGGATGTGGAATCTACAAGTTCTCTGCCCAACCTGTGCCAGGGCCTCCCCACCTCACACCCAGGAATTTCTCCTCAACATCCCATCCAACCTTCCTCTGTTTCAATTTAAAGCTGAGAAAAACAAAGACTCTGTAACACTGGCAAAAAAACCCCACAGATTTAAAAAAAAAATCATTATTAAATGTATCTCAAGTCCCCCAAGGCCAGGAGTTTGCAGGCCCATCCAGGCCTAATATTTGACAGGAAAATCAAACCTACACAGGAAGGTTTCTGCAACCTGGGGATGTTTCTGAGGTACAAAAGTACCTACAAACCAAACTGAGCCAGGCTTAGGGGCTGGCCCAGAACATCAGGAAGGTGAAGCATTCCCAGATTTCCCGTTTCCCTTTGTTAAGCAACACCAGCACGGACATTTCCCCCATGCTTAGGCCCAGCTCAGCCAGCCCAATTTCCACCTGGAAAAACACTGCAGGACACATCCCAAAAGCACTGGTTGTATGGAAGTTGGGTTTGAGGACAAAACCAGAGTTTAAAAGGGGGCAGAGGGAGGGTAAAAAAGAGCCTGGCATCCCACAAAAAGCAAAGGGAGCCAGAGACATGGAGTCTGAGGCTGGAAAAGGGCCTTTGTGCTCAAGAGCTGTTTGTTAACTTGCTGTCATGTGTGTCTTTGGGGCCTTTTCTTGCCCAACTAAACTCCTTTATTAAGTCCATCCCCAAACAGCCCTGCAGTGGGAGCTGCTCACACGGGGAGGGATGAAAACCCACGCTCAGCTCTGTTTCACTGCACAAAAGGGTGAGCCAGGAGCTGCAGGAGGCTCTGGAGCACAGCAAGATTTAGAGGGCTCCAAGAACAGATGGGCAGCTGAGAAAGAAAGCCTAATTAGGGGGCAATTTTCGTCCCAAAGTGGCTGAAGCACAGTGAAATATCCACCTTTAAACTCAAGTGCTCTCAAGGTGCCCATCCCTAACCCACTGCCTATCCAGGGATGTGATCCACGTCGTGCTCCAGCTGAGTGGAATTGCTTTGATTAGTCCCTCTCTGTGCACAAAATCTGAACAGTAATTAAATTAATTTACTTTACAAGTTCCATTTTCCTGATTAACGCCCTCCACTTCCACAAAAAGCACCTTTCAGTCTCTCTCTTTTCAGTCTCTCCCAGTGCTCCCACATCTCTACAAACAGGCCAAGCCAGACAAAGCTTCAATAAATAAATATAATTTAAAATACCTTCTCTTTTCACTGCATCTCATCCATGTTCAATCCTGAATTTTTCTCACTTTGCCATTAACCATTTGTTTCCCAGCTTCCACAAAAACTGCTTCCAGAAACAACATTGTGGTGCTAAATCCCTGCTGTAGAGCTGAGTCTAAACAATGATTGCCAAAAGCTAAGATTTATTACAGTTTATTAGGATTTATTACGGTGCAAAGTCAATAAACAGCTCTCAATAAGGAGCATTTTGCACTGATAAGCCTAAATTTGGGGTTGCTGGCGAGAAAGTTGAAGGAATTGAAGCAATAAAATTAATTTCATGTGTTTTAGTGTGTTTTAGCCTACATTAAAAACATTTGCTGCTGTAAGGACACCCATTCAATTGTATTAATTATCCTCATTTACTAGTGCTCTCAATTACTGCAATAACAAAAGTATTAATCAATCAATCTTGAATTAAATATGCTTATAGTTATTAATATATTCCTACATCAGTCAAGCTCTGACAAAGGCCTAAATTAAAGGTTCACCTAATCCTTAAAGACCAGGTGAGACCCAAAAGTATCAGGAGGACAGACAGAGCCTGGAAACATCCTGGATTTTAGCATTCCTAAGGTTTTCCAATCCAAAATTGGAATTAATGACCTAAATTAATGACCAGAAAAAATTATTACTATTCCTTTTAAGTTGTCTGTCTCACCAATTCTCCTGCCTTCAAAGAAATTTTGGAAGATTTCTCCTAAAAAACCAAGCAAATTACTGCTGGGAGTGTTTTCCCTCATCCCTGTAAATCTGAATCTTTTGGAAATGGTGGAGAAGAGGATCCTTGTTCCGAAATAGCTGGAGAAAACACAAAGCTGTGTTTATCTAGTTGGGATTGAGCCTCTCTGAAGATCTCTGTGCATATTGTGCTGCTCTCCCAGGCAGCTGCTGGTGCTCCAGCATTTATCCCACTGCAGCCGTGGCTCTGCAGCCACAAAAAAGCCCGGATTTATTTTCCACAGTCCAGGAGTTAACCCCAGCTGAGGAGGGAAGACAAGCAGTGTGATTCATCTGGAACATCTGGGGGCCACACTTCCCTACTTTAGGCTGTGTTTAAGTTGGTTTCCAACCAGGGCTCTTGGCAAAAGGGAATGGGAGCCAGTCCCGGGGTTTTATCCAGAGGGAATGGTGCAGGGAAGAGCAGCTTTCCCTGGCTGAGTTGTTCCCTGCTAAGTCCCAACGTGCTGCCAGCCCATCCTGAGGATTCAGGCTGAGGCTTTGCCAGAAATGGGGAAAATATATTGGATTTTGTGCCCGTTTGCCCCGATGCACTCAGAAAAAAGCAAATCCCTTGGAGAGGGACTTTGGACAAAGAAATGGAGTGATAGGATGCAAGGAATGGATTAAAACTGCCAGAGGGCAGGGAGAGATGGGATGTTGGGCAGGAATTGCTGGCTGGGAGGGCGGGGAGGCCCTGGCCCAGGTTGGGCAGAGAAGCTGTGGCGCCCCCTGGATCCCTGGGAGTGTCCAAGGGCAGGTTGGGATCCCTGGGATAGTGGGAGGTGTCCCTGCCCATGGCAGGAGGTGGGAACAGGATGATCCTTAAAAAACCCAAACCAGTCTTGGATTCAATGAATCAAGTCACAATTGTCCCTTCATTCCTGCCAGGAACACTGTTCCCTCCTTCCCATCCAGGGCGTCCTGGAGCCAAGAGAGCCCGAGCCCTCCAGGCTCCTCTGAGACTCCAGGGATGATTGTGCTATAAATAACCCCACACTGAATTACTGGAACAACTAAAACTTAATTGAGTAACCCAGGAAATTACTAGAAAATGATCCTCATTTTTATCCCTAAGCTACTTAAGGGACATGCAAGTAAACCTTTGGAATATTGAACAGAGACAACCAGGGGATAATAAAAAAACTGGATTGATTCAGGCAGATGGGGATTAAGTTATGGAAAAGTAGCTCTCCAGACAAAAGGATAAAGAGCTGCAGAAGGAATCACAGGGAGAGGGAAGGACCTCTGGAAGGCAGGTGGCCCAGGGAAGAGAATATACAAAATAAAGCAGCATTTTCAGACTCCACACTGGGCTCACCAACCACTTTGGCTCAAATGAGACTGAGATTGGATGAATTAAACTCCTCAATCTTCAGATTCAGGTTTGAGCAAAGCACAAAGAAAGAGTAAAAGTCTGTTGGGATAGCATCCATGGAGATGCCACACCCAACAGTAAATCCAAATTATTTCATCATCAGGAAGGATTTTACAAAACTAGATCAAAACAGGCATCAAAATACTCCCAGATCAAGAGTCTTGAGCATTTTAAAAGGTGAAGAAAACCTGAATTCTCTTGGCACAGGAGAGGTGAGGCAGGGATGCACTGCCACACACCAGGCCTCAGATGGGAAAAAGTGGGAAAAGCAATATTCCCTCTCACAGGCACCAAGAAACAGAATGAAAAGAGGTTACCTAAGACCAACAAACCCCAGAAATTCAACATACAGGATCAGGCAGCAGCAAACCCTTTCCCAGACTTCTCAAACCTTCAAATAAACTGCTAAAATTCTGCTGCAAGTGATGAACAACACAGGCATTAAATAACACACTGCAGGTCCACTGCTTATTTACTGTTTGGAAACCACTGAATTTCCATTTTTTCCTTGTTTTTAAGAGCCTTAGGATCACCTCAGGAGCAGTTAGGGGGGATCCCAGTGACACCCATCCATGCTGGTGGTGATAATCACTGCTGCATAATTTCCTGGAGAGATGTGCTGTGGAATTAAAGTTTCTCCCTCCTCCTTACACGTGTTCCTTGATGCTCCTCTGAGCTGGGTGGGGAATAAATCCATTTTTCCAGTGATACTGGGGACCAGCACAAGGTTGGCACTGGGAAAGGGCCACCACAGGGTTGTCCCCCAGTCCCAGGGTGACACAGGTTGCTCCAAGTTCCATCTCCCACCAGCAGAACCAGTGCCTTGGGTCAGACATCAGAACTGGGATCTACCCAGTCTGGGAAATGTTGAGCATCCTGTCCTTGGATCCACTAAATATGGAGTAATCCAGCTCTGGAATCACACTGGTGGGTTCCTGCACACCACCAGCATCCAGGGATTTGCTGGTGCCATCCCTGCTCCCTGGAAAGCCCAGACCAAACTCCACCAGTCAGTTTTGGTGGAGTCACCCACAGCACAGATCCTGCCTGGAGCAGAGGCTAAGACCTAATTAATCCTCTGGGATGAATGTTAAACTCCTAAGGAAAATCCAAAACCCCCTAACATTAAAAATTAAGAATTATCTGGCCAAACCTGTGTCCAGCAGCAACTTTTCCAGTCCTTCCCAGGGCAGCAGGTAACACTAAACCCAACCTGCAGTGGGTTTAAGTGACTCTCCCCTGCATTTTGCAGCCCCCCAGCACACAAAACCCAAATGAAGAGCTTTGCTCTTTCCCAGATCCCATTAATTCCCAGGATCAAGGCATCACCTCCCAGAAAACAGACTGCACAACTCTCCCCCAAATACCAACATTTAATATAAAGCCTTTTCATTTAATACCCATTCCAGGCATCTGTCCCTCATGAATCTTAACAACTTTGGTGGAATTCCAGCTCTAATATTCACATGTTAAGGCAAAAAATAAACCTCTACTTAAAAAGCTGGAAGTCACTCTTTAAATGATATATTTTCAGAGACAAAATCTCTTTGGTTTGGTGAGAAACGTGACTGACTTGGGGCAGCATCATTCCTGACCATCCCAAATGCCTCACATGTTACTGTCAAATTCCCCAAACCTACACAATTGTGCATTTTTTAGCACTCTGGGGCTATATTTGAATGGAATCGTGCTTTGTTCCTCCCTGGATTTCTGCTCCAAATGATTACATTGCAGTTAGCAGAATGTAAGGCTGCCTGCTCTCCATCTTTATTTGGAAAATAGCTGATCCATTGGCTGTCAATCAGCATAAATTCTCCTGTTGGAAGCACTGTCTCCATCACACTCAACTCTCCAAACTCATTTTCTTCAAAGAAAGGGGACACATGAACAAAGCTCTGCTTTTTCTAGTATTCAATTCATCTTATGCATAAATACTGGTAATAGAGTTTATTAAACCTCATTTGAGGTTTTCCTGCCTTCCTGATTCATCAATTAACAGAAAAGACTTGATGTTTAAAGGGAAGCTTTGGAGGATTTGATGTATGAAATTTGAACACCCCTGACCTGTAAGGAAAGGGAAGTTCTCACTTGGGGTCATACAACCATGGAATTCCAGGATGGTTTGGTGGGAAGGGACCTTAAAAACCACCCAATTCCATCCCCCTGCCACGGGCAGGGACACTTCCCACTATCCCAGGGATCCCAACCTGCCCTTGGACACTCCCCGGGATCCAGGGGCAGCCACAGCTTCTCTGCCCAACCTGGGCCAGGGCCTCCCCACCCTCCCAGCCAGCAATTCCTGCCCAACATCCCATCTCAATCCACATTCCCTCAGGCTCAGAGTCCCTCAGGGTTCACAGGAGAGTTGCAGACTCTTGGTGAGGCCTCGATGGCTCGTGGTTCCCACAGCTCTGCCTGGCAGCAGGAAGAGCTTTTCCATGAGCTCAGCACGTGGATTCATGGAATAACAGAATGTGCTGAGCTGGAAGGACCATCCAGTGCCACCCCAGGCCCTGCACAGACACCCCAACAATCCCACCCTGTCCCTGTTTTCCAAACCCTCCTGGAGCTCTGGCAGCCTTGGGAAGTGCCCATTCCCTGGGGAATGTCAGTGCCCACCCACCCTCTGGGGAAAGAAGAACCTTTTCCTCACATCCCACCTAACCCTGCCCTGGCACAGCTCCAGCCCTTCCCTGGCTCCTGTCCCTGGTCACCACTTTGCCACTGGAACACCCAGCCTGAAGAACTGCATTCCCAGTCCCCAGCCTGGTTTGGTCCCACAGTTGGTCCCAAAAGGGGCCCTGAACACCCCCTGGCACGAGGTCAGTGCATCCCAGGAGCTCCTGCTCACCCCATCCAGGTGATTATTCCCGGGAAGCACAGGGAGGGCAGGGCCCAAACGTGCCATGATCCGTGAGCAGGAGGCAGAGCCAGTGCCAGGGGATGTGCCAGGCTGAACCAGAGCTGCTCTTTCCCTGGGAAATTACAATTCCCTGGCACAGGAGCTGTAAAATAAAAGGCTGGGATTTTTTTATCCCCGTGCCCCTGAAACTTCTACCTGTTCTCAGCTACAACATGTATTCAGAAAGCAAGGAAAACCTGTGCTGGGGGCTTGTTCTTTGGATTATTGGAACATGACAACCTTTGGAAAGGAAGCTTAGAGCAACTAAACTCAGAGCTCAGCAGGTAAAGAGAATTCCTCATCATCTGGAAATTGTGCACGAGATTTTAAGAATTATTAAGCTGTTTCTGACGTGGGGTCAGAAACATTCTGAGGTGGGATATCATTCCAGGCCTTCACACTGAGGAGAATTTATTCTGACTTTCAGACTGGTTTTACATCAGGAAAAACACACCATGTAAAAACTTAAATATGTTTTCCAGATGATTTAACTATTAAGTGAAAGAACAGTAAAAAACTCCATAGACCTTAAATTGTGTATGACAAAGGGAAATGGTTATTCATGTAACATAACCCCTGCCCAATGTGGTGCTACCACAATCCAGGGACTCTGGGAAATCTTTGGAAAAGATGTTGCATGTTGAAATGAAAGTTTTATATTTTCATGTTTTGAGCACTTAACAGAAAGAAGGAAGCAAAGAATCCAGTGTAAAAAGTCTACCCAGAGAGGTTTCTAAGTGCAGTTATTGTTTCACCTCAAGTAAAATAAAACCTCTTTAATTTCCAGCAGCTCATACACTGCATGGGAGCTGAGGGAATATTTTAACACCTGGATAGGCCTGTGGGATACAATCCTGCACCAGGAAGAGTCCACAGCCATCCCTGGGGATGATGGATCCTGAGGGAGCAGCGATGGCAGGAAAGCAGCCTAAACACAAAGCCCTTGTCTTTTGATTTCTTATTCAGCTGAAACACTTGGTGACATTTTCCAGAGATCAAAATGTGCCATAAAAGTAGAAGAAATGGCACCAGATTTGCAAAAACACACAGTAGGAAGATGAGGTGCAAACAGCACCAGGTTCTCCTGATAAAAACCACAGGGACAGTGCTCAGAAATCCCAGCTGCTGGATAAGCTCCAGGCTGCTCCAGCCAAAAGTCAAGATCAAGAGTGTAAAACTAATCCCAACAGGATAAAAAGGTGGCATAACAGATCCCATGGCTTTTCACAGGACAGGCATCCTCAGCTGAGACAAGACAGGAGCAGCAGTGAAGGCACCACTTCCTTAAATCACAGCATCCCCTGAAGAGGAATCTCAGAATCCCAACATAGTTTGGGTTGGAAGGACCTTAAAGCTCATCCAGTTCCCACCCCAACACCTCCCACTATCCCAGGTTGCCCTTGGACACTCCCAGGGATCCAGGGGCAGCCACAGCTTCTCTGCCCAACCTGGGCCAGGGCCTCCCCACCCTCCCAGCCAGCAATTCCTGCCCAACATCCCATCTCTCCCTGCCCTTGGCATTGGCACAGCTTCCCACAAGGTCTCTTGTGAATCCCAGGAAGGGAGAGCTGCTCCAGCAAGTCAGGGGCTGCTGTGGGACACCAAACCCAGCCTTTGGGGACTTTTCCTTTGGGGTTTTTTCCCCCTTTTCCCCCAACTCCCCCATCCTGACGGATCTTTATTCCCCATTTCTGAGTGCTCCCTGCTGCTTCCCTCCTTCCCTCCACCCCCAAGTCCACAAACACCACAGCTCAGCCTCCCACTAATGCCAAAAATGTTAAACCCTGCTCCCTAATGAAGTGCATCTGCTCGTGGCATGTGGATGTTTCTCCAGCCACATTCCCTCCCACAAAGTCCAAAATGCTTCCCAGATAACCAGGGGCACCTTGGCTCCACAGCTGGATTCCAGTGCCCTGCAGCTGTGCAGTCCCTGTCCCTGGGCAGTGACAGTGGCACAAACACCTCCTTTGCCAAGGACCAAACACTCCTGGGAGGAATCCCTGAGGGAAGGACCAGCACAGACATCTCCAGGGATGGAGTCTGGATGAAAACTCCCATCAATCTACTGCCCTGCTCTCTCCTAACCACTCTTTATCATCATTATTATTATTATTATCATTATTATTGTTACCCTCAGAGTGCACTGAGATGCTGCAAGAGCTGCTTCCACAAACTGCTGATCAAGGGAATAAGCAAAAAAAAATAAAAATCTCTGCTAATTAAAAAAGGAGGAAACGGCCAGAAATCAACACCTTGAGTAGCAGCAACTTGGACACAAAAATCAGCTCATTCCTGAGCACTGGAGGGGTGTCCATGGACACAAGGTCACCCAGGTTGGGAGCTCAGTGGGATAAAAGCAGCCCCATCCAAGGCCTTCACCAGTGTTTTGGCTACACAGCTTTGTTTTTCACGGGTATCTTTGTGAGAAAAACCCTCACTGCAGAAAATTGTGCTGCTCGTGGACCATCCAAGCCTTAAAACACAACCACCCTGGGGCAGATGTAACTCACACCAACACTGATATGTCCCACTCGAGTAATTCCCAAATTTCTGATGACCAAATCAATCCAAACAGGAGTTTTTTCAGTGTTAAAGAAGTTTCCTCCTTGCACATCTTTGCTGTGAAATATTTTGGCACAGCAGCAGCAGTTGGGAAATGGTTTGACCCCCAAATAAGCCTGGGGGTTAAACTTGAAATATTACAACAGGTATTATTTTAGTGTTTCAATACATCCATATACTTATTTATGGACTGTCTGGGTTGTTCAAACATAAGAATTGTACTTTGTACTTGAAATGCAAGTAACACTCTGCTCTACACAGGCTATTGCACCTCAAGTATCACCAACCACTTCCTCAGAGCACCTTAAACAATTCCAACAATTTTAACAATTTACTGAATGCCTCACAAGTGCATCTGGGCTGTTTTCACTCCACTTGCTGAACAGAAGGGATAATTCACCTTTAACAAAGATCTGCCACCAGACAGAAAATAAACACGAGCAAAACCAAACAAACAATAGCTTTGAGCTTTCCAAGTAAAATTCCTTTTTCCCTTTCAGTTGTGCAACCTTTTGTCTCTGAGCCAACCAAGAATTCGCCGCCAGAGAAGAATTTCATGCTTAATCAATTTTTGCCACACTGGTGTTTGTAGGTACCCGAGTTCCTCTTTCTCCCTGCAAATCCAGCTCAGGACACTCTGGATCTGCTTTATCCAAGGATGCAGCAGTGAAAACTGAGCTGGTTTTCCTGCCCTGCTGTGTGAAACAAGGAATTCATGTGCATCCCCCTCGCTGCTGAAGGATCCTGGACAAGGAAGGACTAAACTCTTGCACAATTTATTTTATATTCTAATTGAAGCACTCAAATCTGCCCAAATCCTTCCCTAGCAGGAGAAAGCCCACCTGCCTTCTGGTCTGAATTGACAGGAATAAGCACAGCTTTATTTCTGGAAAACACTTCTCACATTCCAAGTGATGGGCAAGGGAGGGCTGGACCACTGTGGGAATGGTTCCAGAGCTTTGCAGATTCCCAGGGATGGGAGGAAAGGAGGGAGGAAAGGTCACAGTCACATACCTGAGCCTGCAAACCTCCATCTGTGCTGATCTGAAAGGTCACTTCACTTTAATCCCTACAAAGGCTGAGACTCAGCTTCCTAAATTCCTCTTCTCCCACTCTTTTGCCATTTGATCCGAGTCAGCTGAACCTCTCTCTTCTCATGCATGTAATCACACACAAGGAAAACACTGCTCACCACCCCAGGTATTACAGGCTCTCATAAAAAGGGAGTTAAAACCCAAAATTTACACAGAAAAGCGTTTTCCTGCAGCGTTTTATGCACAAAATTAATCTGAATTCATCTGAAATCACACAATCACGGAATCATGGAGTGGTTTGGGTTGGGAGGGACCTTTTTATCATCTCTTTGGAGCACTTTCCCTAGACCAGGTTGCTCCAAGCCCACCTCACTCCTCTCCTTCCTCCACAGCACCACGAGGCTCGTGAAAAATTCATGGCTATAAACACAAAGCACAAAAGTTGTTGTTTTATTTAGCAGAACGATGATGGTGCATTTGCCACACTCAGATATTCATTCCCATGATCAAGGGAAGAGGCATTTGTAGCTGGAGCTGTGACAGGGAGCAGAGCTGTGCTCACACACAACTCCCACACTTTCTTCAGGAGCTGCAATTTTTAGACAACGAGACTCACAACTCATTCCAGCTACCTGTAAATAGCTGCTGTCACCCAGGGATTCCACCCAAACAATTCCTGCCTCAGCCCATGGTGCACTTTAATAATTATCACTATGTCCAATTGGTGCAACACCCACAGCCAGCAATGAGAAATCCTCACAGCTTTTTGGAGGGATGGCATGTCCAACCCCATCATTCCCCAAGGTCTGAGTGCACCCTGCAATGAGGTTTCCATCAGCTCCCCAGGAAAACTCCCAGCACTGGATTTCATCCCCATGCCAACCCCCCCCACCACGTTTCAACCTGCTGCCCACAGAGGTGGAATGTAATTATTCACATTTCCAGTTTTAGCTGCTTGTGTCTGAGAGAAAAGATGAATTTCCACGTCCAGCCAACATGTGAGAGTGTGCAGATACAGAGGCTCCCCCACACACCCGACATCAAAGCTCCTGCTGGACCAGGCTCTAAGTTAAATATTTGGGATAGTTAATTTATTTGATTGTCTGGACTCGCAGGGCTCAGAGCAGGGCAGAAAGCCCTTTGAAGCACTCCCAAACACACTAAATTATGGGAAATCTTGGGGAAAAACTGCTGTATGGACTCAGCCAAGGCACCTCCCAGACCCTTGTGACAACGGTGCCACCCACGGGGTTCCAAACCCAGCCCAGGTAGATCCAAGTTATTTGTCTGTCCCTTGGAAAGCAGGATGAGAGGAATGACAGAGGGACATGCCAGAGTGTTGGATGAACAACCAGAACTCCTGGATTGAACAATTTGCTGCTTCATTGTAATTACTGGCTTCTGAAAGTGCTTCAGCAACTTTGCCAACTTGTACAAGCCTCTATTCTCTGCTTTTGGCCTCAACTGCACAGTCATTTCACAGACAAACAAGGAACAGATGTACAATCTATAGTCACCCCAAGTCCTTTTATAGTAAATGATTTCTGGCCAAATAATGTATATTAGGGAAAAAAAAAACCCTAGCAAATATTAATTCTTGTATTTTTTAAGATATCTCCCACAACACTCAAACGCACACTAAAAAAAGTCTAAAATTTCTTCTGGAATATTCTGTCAGGGAGCAACTTCTGCCCTCAGCCAACAGCCACGTAGGGAAGAGTGGCCAGAGCTGCCCAAAAATGTCAGAGACACCAAGGGCTGCCCTGTGGGCTCCTGCTGCCACCACCAACCACTCCTGGAACACCAGGATACCACTTTGGGAAGGGCAGGAGGCCACATTTATAGAATCCCAGGATGGTTTGGGGTGGAAGGGACATTAAAGCTCATCCTGTTCCAGCCCTGCCATGGGCAGGGACACCTCCCACTATCCCAGGGATCCCAACCTGCCCTTGGACACTCCCAGGGATCCAGGGGCAGCCACAGCTTCTCTGCCCAACCTGGGCCAGGGCCTCCCCACCCTCCCAGCCAGCAATTCCTGCCCAACATCCCATCTCTCCCTGGTCTCCATCACCTTAAGGCCATTCCCTGTGTCCTGCCACTCCATGCTTAACACCACTCTGTGTTCATCAGGGAACAGGACGAGAGAAGCCCCAACTTCCAGGAGTTTTCCTGGCGTTTCCCTGGGGCACAGAACAGGCCCAGCCCAGGGCAGGACAGTTCCCAGAGTGTCCTTTGCCTCTCGGGAAGCACTGGACACTTCTCCAGCTCCTGATCCAGGACACTCTGTTGCTCCCAAGAGCTGCAGTGCCGAGTCCTGGAGGTGCAGGCAGTGCCCAGCACTCATGAGAAGACCATTCATTCCCAACACAATTCCACCATTATGCTGCTCCATGAATATCCTCCCCAAATGTGTGTTTAACGCTGCGCAGGCACCGCACACAAACACTTGGTTTGTGAAGAGACCCCCCAGAAAAGTGAAATCCAACTCATGGGGAGTTCCTGCAGCACGTCAGTTATGGGACAGATATCCAAGTTATATGTTATCCACGCACAAACACTTGGGAAAGGCGCTGGTGGAGGGAGAGACAAAGCCTGGGATAAATCAGTGCTTGTGTTTTGCAAGATACCCACATTTAATGTTGTGCATCCTGAGTTATTAAAAGTACAATGCAGATGATGATGGACAAAACAGTCAGTGCAAGTGAAACAGTCACAGTGAACATCCCAGACCTTCAGACACTACAGACCATGAAATCATGGAATATCCTGAGCTGGAAGGGACCCACCAGGATCATCCAGTGCAACCCCAGGCCCTGCACAGACACCCCAACAATCCCAGCCTGTCCCTGAGTGTTGTCCAAACCCTCCTGGAGCTCTGGCAGCCTTGGGAAGTGCCCATTTCTCCATTCCAGTGCTCAACCACCCTCTGGGGGAAGAACCTTTCCCTGATGTCCACCCTAAACTGGAGCTCTTTGCACAATTCCCTGGAAACAGGAGGTTTCTCAGTGACAATTCCACGTGGACAAGAGCAAAGTCCTTCAGGGCCAACTGGAGTGAGAGTAAAAGGCCAAGGGATAAAAACCTGCTCCTTTGGCAACACTGACCCTTCAGGACTGCAATTATCAGGATGTGATAATGGGAAATTCTTCCTTTTTGAGCACCAGCAGCTGAAAGTGCTGTTACCTGACCAGGCCGAGCCCTTTGGCTCTGGGATGTTCCTCATTGCTGGAGGCTCAGACTTGAGATTTTTTCCCTAACCCAATTATAAATCAAATGGAACGAGCTGGTGTCACTTATTTCCCACACCAAATTCCCAAATGGACCCTCTCAAACACAGGAAAAACCAAACAATAACTCAGCTCAGAGTGTGTAGAATGTGGCTGCCTGCTGCTGGCCATGGCAACCTTCCAGCAGCTGGATCTGCTGGTTCCACCACTGCCTGGATGCACACTCCAAACTGCTCCACTGGTTTTAAGGTATAACCTCCTGGCTAGCAAAGGAAAATCATATTTACATCCCCCAGCAGAGAGAACACCCTGCAGAACAGGGCATGATCCATCCACAGCTCCAGACTCCTGTTGTCACCACCCCTCCCAAGGACAGGGCACCCAAAAGGGACCAGGAAAACAAACCACATCCCCTGGATGGCTTCCTGCACCGGGAAATATTTTGATCCTGCTCCTAAAGTGCTTAATTCAAGCTCAAGAGGCAGCCCAGCTGCTTAAAAATGAAGTGGTGCTGAAGTGGGGCTGCATTAGCATGTTTTGCATAATTCATTTCCTCGTGGTGAGCAGCTCCTCAGGTCCTGCTCCCTGCAAGGCCTCATCCCTGGAAGTGTCCAAGGCCAGGCTGGAGCAACCTGGGATACTGGGAGGTGTCCCTTCCAGTGGGACAGGATGGGTTTTAGGTCCCTTCCCACACAGAGCATCCCATGAGCAGCGTAGGTGGCACCAACTCCTGCAGCAAAACCAAGGAGCTTCCGCCCTCCCCGTGCTCCAAACCCACACTGGGCACCAGTGCCAAGGTGGGAACATCCCACTGGAGCCCCGGGAGAGCCTTCCCTGGCCACCCCCCACCCCCAGAGCAAGTGTCACAGCCACCAGGGCAGGGGCAGCAAAGAAAGGAGACAGCAAAACTGAAATCAATCCCAGGGATTTTCCACTTCTGGAGGGAACAGGGGTTGTATTCATCCCCACTTCCCAGCCACGGAGTTGGAACAACAGCAACAGGCTGGGAAATGAACACAAATGCTGAAAGCTCGAGAGCAAAAATGTATTTGGGGGGAAAGGTTTGTCTCTAAATAACCTCCCAAGGAGCAAACAAAAGATCAGAAAGGCAATGGCAGAGCTTGGTTTCACTTCAGGGTGGATTCCGAGCCAGAAATAATGAGGAAAATAAACCCAGCTACTCCTGGAGGGTCATTCACCCCCTTGGCTACCAACTGCCAGGCCAAGGGGACACATTTAAAGCACCTTTTCTAACAGGCTGGGAGAAAAATCCTTTTATTCAGCAGGTGCTGACCTCAAAATGAGAGCAAGTTCAAACCCTGCTAAAAACAGGGGCAGTGCTGAGCTGAGAGGAGGCACCAAATCAGTCCCTTTGCAGCTTTAAGGAGCATCCAGCTCCCAAAATTCCAGCTCCTCTTCTCTCAAACAGCCATACAAACACAGGCCATAGGCTGATAATTACCATGCACACCTTCAGATGGATGTTTTATTTAAAAAAAGGACTTGGGAGTCTTTAAAAAGTTCCCTGAATAATTTATAATCTTTGTCGATCATGTGAAAATATAACTAAAAATACAAGTATTTTTGAACAAACGTGTGAGGAAATCAAATATTTCAGTTTGGGTTTGTTTCTGCTGAGTTTTGCTGTTCAGGGGGAGAAGTTTCTGTGGACTTTGATACCTTTTCATGCATGAAAAGCTAAAGTCATTTTGTTTTTAAATGAAGTACTAAAAGCCGACTCCAGTCACTCCA
This sequence comes from Calyptomena viridis, assembly GCA_013390005.1. Lineage (NCBI taxonomy): Eukaryota > Metazoa > Chordata > Aves > Passeriformes > Eurylaimidae > Calyptomena > Calyptomena viridis. Next base: position 136,860 of record WEIV01025749.1, read on the forward strand.
AGTCATTCAATCACCACTTGAATACAACTCAACATCCACTGTTTCATTTAAAATCATCTTGCAAACTCTGAATTTCATTTTGCACCTCTCAGATTCTCTCCCAACATCCTGCAGAACAGCAGAAGAGAACATTTCACACCTCAGGGCCAAGTTTTGCGTGACCTTGGTTGTGAAGACAAAATAAAAATAACAAAACCCCTTTTATCTTGCACACAAGGTTAAGGAAGTTGATAGAGATGTTTGATAAGGGTTCAATGCACTGAGGATGCAGGTCAAGGGTAAGGACCTTTACATCAGCTCAGCCATTTTTTAAGTTTTCCAGGTTTCTAGAATGTGGAATTAATTTTAGGAATGTGACTAGTAGCTAAATACCCACCACAGCACCCTCGTGTTCCAGACATTCAGAGAAAAAAATCAGCTTTATAAAAATATTCTCCTGTGATGTCTGGGTGGAAAAACTTACAAATGGCACCTCCTGACTGACAAAGCAGCTTGGCAGATGTGTCACCACCCAGTGCTGCTTCCCTCTGCAAGTTTAACCCCTCAGAAATACATGGATATTCAACAATCTGATTTATTGGATTGTTTCTTCAAGCAAAAGGTGTCAGTGTCTCCCAACTTCCACAGCACTGCCTTGAAATCCCACAAAACCAATACAAACCACACCTGATCTGGGAGCACCGGGTATTTCAGGATCTCGACCGAAATCCCTCCTGAGTTCTGTTAAATTTAGGAATCACAACAAGGAATCCAGTGCCCCACCAAAGCAGGGAACTCACGTTGCCCCACAGACATCCCCTGCAGCCACGTCGTGCTCTGTAATCATTTGCAGACCCTAAACCATATATATCATAAAACAATGCCTAAGGTATGGGATAGACCAGGAAGGGGATCCGAAAACAGCTGGGAAACATTAGAGTTTTCACACTGAGCTTTCAAATTCTTTAGCAGGAGACACTCAAAACTGCCCTCACTGGGATGGAACAGGAGACACTCCAAGTGCTTCACTGGGATGGAACAGGAGACACTCCAAGTGCTTCACTGGGATGGAACAGGAGACACTCAAAACTGCCTTCACTGGGATGGAACAGGAGACACTCCAAGTGCTTCACTGGGATGGAACAGGAGACACTCCAAGTGCTTCACTGGGATGGAACACAATGCTGGGACAAACCCCACTGTGAACAGGGACATTCTGGTGGAAGGAGGAAGCTGCTGTGGGCAAACCCTGAGTGCCCTGAGCAGGCAGAGCTGCTGCCCTGCCCTCACGTGGAGCTGAGGATGGCAAACACCTCCCTCACCCCTCAGCCACCTCCCTCTGCCCCACAGCGACGGGCACAGAAGCCTCCTTTGTCCCCTGAACCCCCACTCGGAGGGGTAAGAGGATATTTCCTGTTAACCTCACCGCAGATTTGTAATCCAGCAGTCAAATTATGTCAATCACAGCTCATTAGGCAACGATTTCCCTGCCAACTCAGGCCTGGCTGCTTCCTCCAAACCACGTGGCTCTTGCAAACGTGCAACCCTGGTGTGGGTTCAGGGAGAGACCACCCTGCTGCAGGAGCCTGGAATTCACCCCCACGGCCCCCAGCTCCCCACAGTGGTGCCACGGGGGCTGTGGATGCTCCTGGCACACTTGGCTTGCTGGACAATGGTGCCCTCTGCAACAAACCCACAATTCAGGGTTTATGTGTGTGGAGGGTAAAGCCAGGAAAATGTCTGAGGAGGAAAAGTGAGAGCATTAGGGAAGGGATAATGGCAGGAGGTCCCTGTGGGCATGTACCAAGGGGATGTGCCAGTGCTGGAAAGCTCAGAGTCACCTCTGGGATACAGTTCCCAGTTCATCCATCACCCCTCATGGGGAAATCAGGAACTTGGTGGCAATAACACACCATCACTTCCCTGGGCTTCAAACTCTTGTGGGAACCCGGGAATAAGGGAGTTATTTCACGGGAAAAGGGGACAATTCACATCAGAAACTTGGGTTATCCTCCACATTTTCCTCCTTGAAGTACATCCCAGGAAATACAACACACACAGATCCTGGTCCTCACCAGCAGAGACTCAACACAACATACAAGCCATGGAAGCACATTTACTCCAGCAGTGCCAAAAACAGGAGACACAGATCCAGAGGGAAAATCCATCCATGTTATTTGCCCAGCAGAGCAAGAGGTGTGACCTGGTGTCACTGTCCTCCACGTGTGCTCAGCACAGTAACACTGATGGCATTGTGACACACCCAGGGAGCACAGTTAGATTTGAGAACTTCACCCAAAAAGCGTGACCTGGGGCTCTGCAATTTATGCACCTCAAAGGGTGAGGCACTGAGGTGACAGTGTGTGTTTGAGGTGGACAAACCACCTCACCAGAGCCCTTCCTCAAGACAAAGTCCTCTCACAACCCACCAGCCACACACATCCATCACCCCCAGGCACACCATCCCCAGGCTGAAGGGAGCACAGACATCCTGGAGAAGCTCAGGAGAGCGTGTCCAAAGTGGAAAAATTAAACCAGTTGATGTGATCTGATTTACTTGCAGTAAAATCAAGGCCGAGCTGTGCCCTCCTCGTGGCCATGGACATGGTTTGGAGGGGGATGGCTCTAAGGGGGGGAAATAAAACTTCAAACCCCACACGTGAAGCTGCACAGGAGGAACCTTTCCTTCACGACTCCAATCTTAACACACAGAAATGGAAACAAACCCCAGGACCTGCACGAGCAACTCAACTGAGCCGCGTGTTCCTCGACGTCAAAAACAGTCCCGGGAATTGCACTGGTGATACAGAAATTGCAATTGTCAGCAAAGCCCCCCAGGACCTCACCAGGGCTCCTGAGTGTGCCAGGGCACTTGTGCCAGGCTAATTTCTTAAGACAGCGTGTAAAGGAGGTGAGATTTAGTCCTATAACCTTCAGCTGCCTCTTCATACCCACATCTCCTGACTAATCCTCCCTCCCCACAGAAAACATCCCTCATCCTTTTTCCCCAACCATTCCCTTCTCATTAATCCCTGCAGTTCTTCTGCCTACCCCGTTCTGGGGTTTGACCAGTGGCACAGTCATCCTTCCCTCAGAACCACAGAGAAAACAAAGTAATAACAGCCTGGGAGTTTATTCCTTCAGATATTTCCTGGAAGCTGCATCATCACCAGCCACCCCTGGCTGCCTTCACAACGGGATGAAGAAGATTTTTGGGCCCCACCTTGCAGCTTCTCCCAGTGGGAGAAGAAATCAATGGGAGAAAACCATCCAACACCCCATTTGTGCAGAATATGCATCTGCAAGGCCACCTCTCCCTCCAGCAAAGCTACAGCACTCTAAAGTCCTCTGAGCTTTAATTTCAGTCCATCTTCTAAAACCAGAGGCCATCCACTCCTTTCAAGTACCTCAGGAAATGACAGGCAGGGTCCTGTTATCTCCCATATTTACGTTACACGGATCTAACTCTCTCCCAAACGCTGGCTCTGCCTCTGACTGATCTAATCCATCAGTCCTCACCCAAACCCACCGATTTTCTCCCACAGATCCCACACACAAACGCAGCCAGACGCCCTCTCGGTAGGTCAGGATGAATCCAGACTGGATTCTGAGCCATGTGCTGCCTGTGGGAGCATCTCCCATCTGCAGAACGACCCCGGGGTTCCCGGCAAGAGCAACACGACATCAGGGTTTTTCCACTGTGCCTAATAATCGTAACATCTCACTCGCCATTTGGCTCGTCAGTGGGGGTTCCCGCCTGAATAGGCTTATTCTTTTCTTAGACATGATAATCTAATTGGGTCTAACCAGAAATAATCCCCAACACACACCAGTTTGTGAATCCTCGCCCAGCGCCGGGAGCGTTTCAAGGGCCGGGGGGGCGGCTCTGGGATGTGAGACGGGAATTACTCCGGCTGCAGCTCTCCTTGCTGGGCTTCCCATGGCATTACAGGGAGCGCAGGGCATGGCACGCACATGGAGCCGCTCGCCCTCCTCCCCCGGCTTCTGCTCCGCACGGAAATGTGCCTCCAAGTGCGAGCGACACGGCACAACCGACGGGTCGCGACACTCGGGTCGCGATGCTCGGGCACCTCCGAGGGGACGGCAGGTTTTGCCCAACGCAGCGCAGCCCTTCCCTGGAGAGCTGCTCTCAAACACCGCGTCCGTCCTGCTGAAAGGAACCCCCAGCACCGGCCGCCGGCACCGGGATGTCCCGGGGGAGCAGGACGGGCAGCACCGGGATGTCCCGGGGGGAGCAGGACGGGCAGCACCGGGATGTCCCGGGGGGAGCAGGACGGGCAGCACCGGGATGTCCCGGGGGGAGCNGGGAGCAGCGCGGGCAGCCCGGGGAGGTCCCGGGGGGAGCAGGACGGGCGGCACCGGGATGGCCCGGGGGGAGCAGGACGGGCAGCACCGGGATGTCCCGGGGGGAGCAGGACGGGATGGGGAACGACAGGGATGGTCGCGGGGGGACAGGACCCGGGGGAGACCGGCGGGGGCAGAACCGGGTTGTCCCCGAGGGGGCAGGACCGATGTGCCCCTGGGGCGAACAGGACCGGGGTGTCCCAGGGGGCAGAACAAGGGACTCCCCGGGGAGGATCAGAACCGAGGCGTCCCAGGGGGCAGAACAAGGGACTCCCCGGCGGCAGCAGGACCGGGGTGTCTCGGGGGGAGCAGCACCGGGGTGTCCCCGGGGGGCTCCCG
>WEIV01025749.1:141762-154158 GCA_013390005.1 Calyptomena viridis
CCCGCGGCGCCATGGGACTCGTAGTCCCGCCGCCCGCCGGAGGAGGGACGGGGAAGGGGGGGGAAGGGGATGGGGAAGGGGATGGGGAAGGGCGGGAAGGGGTGAGGGGGTCGCGCCGCTTCCATTTTGACTCAGCGGCCGCGCTGGACGCGGGTGGGGCGGCGGGACACGCGGAGTGGGTTCGTTGGGACAAGGCGGGTTAGGTGGGATATGGGGAAGGAATTCCTGGCTGGGAGGGGGGGGAGGCCCTGGCAAAGGGTGCCCAGAGAAGCTGTGGCTGCCCCTGGATCCCTGGGAGTGTCCAAGGCCAGGTTGGAGCAACCCGGGATAGGGGAAGGTGTCCCTGCCTGTGGCAGGGGGTGGGATGGGATGAGCTTTAATGTCCCTTCCAACCCAAACCATTCCACGATTCCATCATCTCCATGAGCCCGATGGTGCCGATATGGGGCTGTCACTGCAGCCACAGGGACCTGTTGGCTCTGCACAGTGGGGTGGGTTCACTTCAGCAACTTTCCACATCCCTATGGACTGAAATCAGGACGAGGGTGATCAGCCTCCCTAGTTTCATCACCCCAACAAATCAGTAAGACAAATCCATCCGTGTGTGGTCAGGAAGATCATCCTCCCGAGTGTATCCAACCTGCCCATTCTTCCCGTGTTATTCCCCATTTCTTTGTCATTCCCTGCAAGTTCTCTCCGACGCAGCTTTCCAGCATCGTGGTGCCCAAACACAGGCCCTGGGAATGTGTTACTGGCTCAGTTTGCAGGGGCTGTGCAGGAAACAATTCCCTCCAGTTCAGAGAAAATCCCAGGAGATGGCACTGACCCATTTGGTGACTGTGCTGTCCTGCACTTCCATTTGTTTTAGTCCCCTCTCCAAGACCTAATTGCCTCCTGTCACCCCCACCGATCCATATCCCACTGTCTTCTATTAACATTCGATTTTCCTTCCAGAGAAGAACGATTTTCACTCAGCTTTCACCTCCACAACGCTCTCACTGCTGTTTCTGCTCAACCCGAAGATTAATTTGGGGAGAAAAAAGCAAGAAGATGAGCATTATTGTTTAGAAAACGACCATTCCTTAGTTTATTTTCTCTGGCATGACAGTTGTGCCAGAGGCACAGCTCAGGGAGCAACGTGCTGGGAATCCTGTGTGGCAGCACACGCAGCCCTGCAGTGCAAATCCATGGAAGTGACAGGGAGCTTTTCTTCTGTGTGGGCTCTAAACCCACCACTAATTAAATGTGCTCGTTCTAATTCCAAAAAGAGGGATAATACATCCATGTCTGGGATGGGGAGTCCTGGATTGCACTTTACCTTGCTTTGAGTGATGCCAAAGGTGTGGATTCCTGCTCCACAGGCACCCAGGAAGGTGTTATCCCAGGGACAGCCCAGAATTCCTGCTTATTTATTTGAAATTCTTGCAATATCCTCAATAAACAAAGGTTTAAACCCCAGAGAGCTCTCGGGAGTGAATAACATTATTGTCAATAGCGAAGGAAACAGTAATAGATACTTTGCTCCATGTCTTTTATCTAAAACTATCACAATTCTGTGAAGATTAATTAGTTAATTAAGCTTCACAACACTGCTGGGAGATAAGGGAGCATTGGAGTGTCACTGATAGCAGAGGAGGGTCAGGGTACAAAAGGTCCCCAGCCCAGGATCCTTCTCTCTCCCAGCAGCAAATTTCCAGCTGGGATCTTAATTATCTACAGCCACCAATTTACTCCTATATGAGGAATCCCAGGATTTTCCCAGCCAGTAATTCCCACCATGGAAGCACTCAGGAGCTGTAGTTTTCTGAGCCAAGGGCAAATCACCTCAGCATTTCCACATCCCTCTGGACACAGGGAGGCCTTTGGGGACAGGGAACCACTGCCAGCCACAAATACCTGGGGCAGGTTGGGATAATTGCAGGGCAAACTGGATTCCTTGGATTAGGTTTTGGCAAGAAGCCAAAGGCAGCTGAGAAATCCTGCATATTCAGGAATGAAGTTTGCCCTCCTCACACACAGCAACTGCTTGTCATCAATGGGGGAGTGCAAAGGAAGGGATTCTTTTAAGGGAATAAGAGGATTTTTAAGCAGTTTGTTGTTTGTAACTGGGATGTGGACATTTGCAAATGTCAGAATCAGTTTTATTTAGTGTGGCTAAATAAAAAAGGGACCCAGCTGGCTCACACAAGGCTAAGAAATTATTCTGGGATAAAAATTCATAAACAAGACCTTTGTTTTTATTTTTATTTATTCAAACTACCATAGCAGCAATTCCCAGAGCTCAGCACCTGGCAATTCACACCAGGTGATGCCACCAGGGAAGACACCAGGATTAATGGCCATTCCAGCTCTGGAAGGCCATGAGAATGTGTGGAATTTTGCTGGAGTGTGAGACGTCTCATTCCTAAATTCTCCTGAACCAGTGTCTACTTATTTATCTGTGGAAGAAATTCTGAAAGGAAAAAGTTGGGTTACAAACCCTCATTTCTCCCAATGCTCAGCACTTCCACATGGATCCTGAGCTGCCATTCCAGTGCAGTTCCAGGTGATCTGATAAAATGTTCTATAATAAATAGCCAGGTCGTGGCTCAGCAGTGGCAAGTTTCATCCTAATAAAGATGTAGAGAAAGCAAAAACCCCCTGTGAGAGCTGAGCTGTGCACACCTAACGAGAGGTTATTGATGGCAGCACACCAGTGCTCACCTTGCCTGGCAGATGGAAGGGGGATTTCCTGTGATAAATGGGAAAAATAATAAAACACCCTCATAGGCTGCTTTCTGAGAACAGTTTTCCCAAGAAAAACGAGAAGGGAATGCAGGGTGGGGAGGCCCTGGCCCAGGTTGGGCAGAGAAGCTGTGGCTGCCCCTGGATCCCTGGGAGTGTCCAAGGGCAGGTTGGGATCCCTGGGATAGTGGGAGGTGTCCCTGCCCGTGGCAGGGGTGGCACTGGATGATTTTTAGTGTCCCTTTCAACCCAACCCATTGTGGAATTCCCTGATTTAATGATTCCATGGTTATAGGAGCACATCTGTCCCCTGCAGACCCAGTTGCTCTCGGTGCCACCTGGGGAAGGATGTGCACAGGACACACCTTCCACAGACCAGCACCACTCTAGCCCCAGCTCAGCACTGGGATAGTTTCTGGGAAAGCACCTCTGGCAGCTCAGCACCTTCCCAGGATCTTGGCAGTGCAGGATCATGTTCATTTTTATGGGTGAGGCCGTGTTATTTCACCAAAACTGGGATTATTCCCCTCAGTGGAGTGTAGCCCTGCCTGGCACCACGGGCTGCTCAGGGCCCAGGTCCATTTAATTTTAGCAAAGCCCAGATTTTTCTTCTCCAAACACCAGTTGGAATGATGTGCTACAGTCTGGAGAAGAGACCAGTGACAGCAAACAGCAGGAGCAGCTGATCTGGGGGAGGGGGTGAGTGGCTGCTTTGTGAAGGTGTCCCTGGGACAGGTACCTCAGTCACCCCTCTTACACTTTTCTGAGAAATTAATGCAAATTAAGGCTAAAACAAGAGGATGGGGCAGCCACAACCTGGGCCAGGGCCTCCCACCCTCCCAGCCAGCAATTCCTGCCCAACATCCCATCTCTCCCTGCCCTCTGGCACTGGGAAGCCATTCCCTGTGTCCTGTCCCTCCAGCCCTTGGCCCAAGTCCCTCTCCAGCTCTCCTGGAGCCCCTTTAGGCTCTGGAAGGGGCTCCGAGCTCTCCCTGGATCCTTGTCTTCTCCAAGTGAACTCCAGGTGTAAACTGAGTTTAAAACGAGGTGCAAGGGTTGGGATGGAGAATTCCCAAGCAGAAGTGGGATGTGAGGATGAACACCTGGAGCTGGAGGACACCTCCCTTCCAGCCTTTCAGACATGGAATGCCCGTGTTCCTGCCATGCCACTTGTGAGCAAACACACCAGGAGTGTTATTTTCTGGAGGGATTCGGCCTGGCCGGGAGCTCATCCATGATTTATTGGCAGGAAGGGAAGCAGACAAAACACAACCTCGGAATTCCCAGGAAGGCGAGGAATGGCAAGTGCTAATGAAACTGAGATAATGGAGCAGAAAATAGCGGGAGGGAAGGAGTCAATATTTCATAAAGCTGCTGCGTGAGGGTAGAGCAGCACAGCGAGATGGAGCCCGAGCCTGGAGGAGATGGAACGACTGCCACAGGATCTTTCCCTGTTTTCCCCTGGAATGGAGGGGCCGTAGCTGGCTCCAAAGGCCATGGGTGGGACAATGGCTGGCATTGTCCCCAGGCAGGACAGCTCCGTGTGCTTCCACGCAGGCTCCGCACACAAACGCCGCACAAGTTCCCTTTGTTTTTCCACCAAAGGCTCTGGACAAAGAGCTCCCGAGGATGCTTAGGCAAGAGGAATAAAATTAATTTAATTTTTTCAGCTGATAGAAGCTGTTTAGGGGCCTTAAACGGGTTTGAGAACTCATGAGAAAAATATGGATTTCAATTTACAGGACTGATTAATAACATTTGTCTCCCAGCAAGGCAGGGGGAGGGGGAGGATTTGCCAGAGAAGGAGTTGTGCAGCCACTGGGAACACCTTTTCCAGACATTTAAATCACATTTTCCAATGTCACCAGCTCCCTTTATTGATGTCTCACTGCAGTCAATGCTCCCAGCAGTGCTGAGCTCTCCTTGCCCTCCCCTTCCCGTGTAGCCAGAGCCTCTGGGATGCTCCATGGACACAGGGTGGGTGGCACTGTGGCCTCTCCTTGCTTTTGTTTTAAATTTAGGGACTCCTCTGCATTTGCCAAGTGACAGAGTTGTCTGTATCCATGTCTGTCCCACCCTCCAGGGGCTGTTTGTAGCAGGTCCCGGGTTGAGGGTCTTCAGTCTCAGCTGATGGATTTTCACGGGAGCAAAAGCACTTCCATGTGAGCACAGGTACCTCAACCTGGAGTTCCTCAGCTTCCTAGGGAGCTGGGACACTTGGACAGAGTCCTGAGCCGTGCCAGGCAGGGACAGGCAGACTGGGATGGGGGCAGAGCCCTTTCCTCCAGGTCCCACAGTCACAGAATCCCAGAATGGTTTGAGTTGGAAGGAATGTTAAAGCTCATCCCATCCCATGGGCAGGGACACCTCCCACTATCCCAGGTCACTCCAACCTGCCCTTGGACACTCCCAGGGATCCAGGGGCAGCCACGGCTTCTCTGCCCAACCTGTGCCAGGGCCTCCCCACCCTCCCAGCCAGGAACTCCTTCCCAGTATCCCATCTAACCTGCTCTCTGCCAGTTTGAATCCATTCCCCTTTGTCCTGTCCTTCCAGCCCTTGCACAGTGTCCCTCCCTCCTCCCTGCAGGCTCCCTTCAGGCACTGCAAGGCCACAACTGGGTCACCCCGGAGCCTTCTCTTCTCCAGGGTATCCCAAGGTTTTATTCTGCTGCTAAATGAAGCCAGAAGCCAACAACACAGCTTTTCCCATCAAACAAACATTTCCCCTTTCCAACCAACTCTGAACATCCCTGCTGCTGTTACACGACAAGGAGAACAGAAGTTCACCCTGAATTATTTACTGCCTCTGGACCCAGACAGGAGGGAATGATGGATGCAGGGAGTGAGCAGGAGCTGCTGCATCTTTAATGGCTTCTTTGAGCAGCCAGCTGGGAGGGCTTGGGGATTCCAGAGGATGCGACTTCCAAAGCTCCCAGAGCTTCCTGGGAGAACCATCTGGCACCAGCAGTGCCCGGGAAAGGCACACCCCAGCCCCTCCAAAAAGCTGGTGGTGGTTGGATGTGGATCATGGGCAGCCTTGGGGTGTCCCCCACCTTAGGGCACTTCTGTGGGTGCAGAACCCGGGCAGAACCAGGAGCTGGTGAGCTCTGAAAAGTTTGGGATGGAGCAGAGGTGATGGAACAGTGTGGATGGAGCAGAGGGGATGGAATAGTGGGGATGGAATAGTGGTGATGGAGCAGAGGTGATGGACCATTCCTGTACCAGTTCACACCCATTTCATTTCAGAAGAAAGCTGGGAATAAACCCTCTGGAGCCCAGTGCACTCTCTCCTCACTGCCCAGCACCAGCTGCACAACCAGAAGGATTGTACCTCGTCCTTCACTGGGATCTGGGACTCCCAGCACAGGAAAGATGTGGACTTGTTGGAGGGAGTCCAGAGGAGGCCATGGAGATGATCCAAGGGCTGGAGCCAGGCTGGGAGAGCTGGGAATGTTCACCTGGAGAAGGGAAGGATCCAGGGAGAGCTCGGAGCCCCTTGCAGAGCCTAAAGGGGCTCCAGGAGAGCTGGAGAGGGACTTGGGCCAAGGGCTGCAGGGACAGGACACAGGGAATGGTTTCCCAGTGCCAGAGGGCAGGGAGAGCTGGGATGTTGGGCAGGAATTGCTGGCTGGGAGGGTGGGGAGGCCCTGGCCCAGGTTGGGCAGAGAAGCTGTGGCTGCCCCTGGATCCCTGGAAGTGTCCAAGGGCAGGTTGGGATCCCTGGGATAGTGGGAGGTGTCCCTGCCCATGGCAGGGGGTGGGATGAGATTGAGCCTTAAGGTCCCTTCCTACCCAAACCATTCCAGGATTAACTCACAGCGCCGCCGCAGGACAGAAACCTCAGGTTTCCCAGTTGCTGGTGACATAATTAAAGCCCATTTCCCACACAAGAGGCCAGGGTGACAAATTAAGCCTCCTCTTTGCATGGCACAACCCCCAGCCTAAACCAGACGTGTGTGTGTGTGTTTTAAGCCACGTGCCCACAGCTGCCTCCACGTCAGACCTGCCACCCTTTGAACGCTTCAAAGGAAGTGGAGCTGTTGCCAGAGAAAATATTTACAGCTGATTTACAGATGGGTGGCAGTCCCTGCATCCCCTTGGCTGGAGCCTGCCTTGCAAATCATATCATCCAGCCACAAAACCAGGCCAAGCCAGTAATTATTGCTGGGGCTGCGAGACGGGAATTGAGTGTGACCAGTGGCCGTGCAAAGTGCTCAGATGTGTGTCACAGAAAGTGCTTATTCAGAAGGAATTGCAGCAGTGTCCTGGAATGGACTGCCCAGCGTTATCCCAAAGCCCTTTTCCATGGTTGCTGTCCCGATCCTGCCGACTCAGCTCCTCTTTGTTTTGCTTCTCCTTGCTGGCTGGGGCAGAGATGCTGCAGTGCACGACTGGGTGGGTGACCTCAGCCTCAGTGCCACATGGATGACTGAAATGCACACAGAAAATACAATCCATTGTGTTCCCCCTGAAATGCCAGCTTTGTTCCACGTGGAGCCGCTGGATTATCCCGATAACCCCTTCCGTGCTGCTCTCCCTGCCCTCACATTTAGATATTTCAAAGTTGGTGCTGTGGTATTAAAGGCTTCTTTTGCACCTGGGAAATGGCAGATCCAGTGGGATGACAGTGGTGCAATGCCACCCACTGAGCAGTGAATCCTCCCTGGGCAGAGTATTCCCAGTTTGGTGCAAATCCACCCCGAATCCGGTGGTTTCACCCCTGGTTGTGGTTAAACCTGTGGGGGTGGAGTGGAGAAATATTTTTGGCTTGTACAAAATTATAACCCCCACAATATTCACAGTCCTCACAATCACTGGGCCTGGCCCCCAAGAAAACAGCACCTGTGGGCTGGTTCTAAAAAAGCAGGGTGTAGCACAGCCTGGTCCGTGCTGGGATGGGCAGTTCATCCTGGAATGTCTTTGGCCAGGATCCAGGGCCAGTCACTCAGCACAGGGAGGGTACAAATCCCTCTCAGCGTCCCCTGCAGTGTCAGGCATTGAAAAAAGTTGGAGACATTTGTGTCCTGGGGGGGTTGTGGTGATTTCCCGTTGGTTGGAAGCTCCTCCAGCTCCACCACTCGGAGAAACACAACTGCCCCTCCCACAGCCAGGTGTCACTTACAGGGATGGAGCTGAGGGCTGAATCCCTTCCTGGCTGATCCACCAGCTTGGGAATGTAGTTGTCAGCCTGCTGTTGGATTTTCCAAGTGCTTTAACTCGTGTTTAGCAGGATTGCTCCGAGGTCCCAGAGAGCACATCTCCAGCAGCCTTTGGGATGAGTGTGACAAGGGGGGATGATCAGTGTGTCCCTCTCTGATGGCCCTCACTCACCACATCCAGAGAGATACAGAGGAGACCTTAGACCCCTTCCAGAGCCTAAAGGGGCTCCAGGAGAGCTGGAGAGGGACTTTGAACAAGGGAGAGAGGGACAGGACACAGGGAATGGCTTCCCACTGCCAGAGGTTAGGGAGAGATGGGATATTGGGAAGATAAAAGGTCTGTGTGTTAGATAAGCCACTGCTGTGTTGACAAGGACAAGCACGGGATTAAAAGCAAGGGAGATACAAACCCCACAGCACAACAGGGAATTCCACTCCCAGAGTGGGTTTCCAGTGCATCACTGTCCAGGACAAACCCCCCTGTGCCCTTCCTGCCCGCTGACCCCTCACCCCTGCAGCTCAGCCCTTCACTTTCCAGGATTTCCCTCCAAACGGTGTGAAGGCAGCAGAGGGTTTTGTGCATCCCAAGCCCCAGGGCTGGGCAGGGAGTTGGGCAGTGCTCACCCACACGGCTGCTCCTGGCTGGAAACATCCCTGCCCCCTGGACATGCCACCCCATGCAGGGCCTCGTTTGGGAAAAACAAGTAAATAAACACCCAGCCCACAGCAGGATCCACCCTGGGCAACTCCTCACACCCTCCCCTGTGAGAAGAGGGTTCAGAAGAGTCGATGGGGTTTCGTGCTGTGGGTGTGATTAATGAACTGAATCACGGGATACTTTGATCCATCTCTTGGTTTTAAAGGATAGTCGAAAACAAGAAGAACTGCTACCCTTTGTGCTCCTGTAATTTTGTTAATCATGGAAACCAGGGAGCCTTTTGCATAGTCAGCACTCGCATGCATTATAAAATATATTTGCAAAACACAACAACACTTGCTTTTCTATCCCGGAGCCAGCGAGCGTATCCCAGTTGGCAGAGAGCTCAAAGGGAATTTATGGAGGCCCAAAAATCCTGCAGGAATTTAATTAAACCTTAATCTTGGTAACACTCATACATATCTGTGTCGTCTTGGGGCACAGCTGCTCCTCTGTTTATGTCTCTGGGTCTTCTCCATTCAGTTCACAGTTGTTCAGCATCAGTTGGAGGTAACTCTGCTTGAGCAAATCCCTCTGTCCTCCAAATCCTTTGGTCCCTCCTCCCACTCTGAGAGAATGGGGAGAAAGTGCCTTTTTGTGCAGCTGGTCATCAGGCAAAATATGCAGCTGGAAAAAAAGAAACACTTTTAGTTCATTTGTGCTCTGGTGGTGGGGCAGGGGCTGCGTGGGCTGGTCATGGGTGGGGTTGGTCACAGAGGGGCCACATCTGCCCCCTCTCAGGTGGCAGAGTCGTTTGTCACACCCCTCTCAGTGTCACCCAGCAGTGCCACCAGGGACGAGTGGCACATGCTCAGCTGGTCCCCACTGTGGCCAAAATGAAGATCCGTCACTTGTCCTTGGCCTCACCTTTGCCTCTCAACTGCAGCATTGCTTCTAAATTCCAAAAAAAACCCCAAAACCTTTTATATCCTTCATGACAACTCCAATTCCTGCCCCGTGTCCCACATCCCTCCAACCTGGAGAACACCCAGCCCAGGGTTTCACTCCCTGAGAGCAGGAAAAACAATTGGGTGATCCCCTCACCACAGGACCCAGCAATGCCCACAGAAAGCAGACAGAACATTATGTAAAGGGAGGAAATTTAGACTGAGTTTAAAACTGAAACTCTTTTAATTAGCAAACTCTTCACCGAGGAATGATTTCCATTGGTGAGGACATGATTCCTCATTGCTTGGGGGATTTAAAACCAGACTGTTCTCTGCTCCAAAAAAGTGCTATAAGCAACAGTTCTGTGCTTATAATGAGCTGGAAATACTGGCACGTCTCCATGTCCTCCACATATTTTCCCTTGTATCTTCAGAGGTTAAAATAAATTATTCTGAGATGTAACAGATGTAGAATGTAGGCAGTGACATTCCTCCAGGTTTTTGGAGTGAGTTTTCTTTCCTCATGGGAAGGACCATGGTCCATCATCCTCCTGGGCTTTGGGAGGTGGCCCTGGACACAGAGCCCTGTCCTGTCCCAAAGCCATCACAACTCCTTTGCCTGAACTGCCAATCACACAACTCATTAGCACTGGTGTTAATGAAGCTACTGGAAAACCCCTCTGGAGAGGTGGAGCCCTCCCACCAACACCAGGAACTGGCACTGTGGGGATGAAGGGAACAGAGGTGACAGGAGAAGCTCCTGGCTGTGTCCCAGGAGTCCCAGCTGGAGTGGGAAGCAGGAGGGATGGACCTGTGCAAGTCATTGTGGCATTTTCTCATGGACTCAGCTGCTCCATCCCAACACTGACGGGGTTTGAGGAGCCAGAGAGTAACCCTGGAGTAGCTCAGCTGAGCCCACAGCAGGAATTTGGAACACTGAGGTGCCAGGGAAACAGGACCTGTGGGGCTTTAACCACAGAGCTGGTTTACAACTGTTTCACAACAGGCAAGATGCTCCTCATTTTTTGGGTGGTTCCATGGCTGGATCCTGCTCAGCCCAGCAGGCACCACCAGCAGTTCCTCTCCTCATTTTTGGGTGGTTCCATGGCTGGATCCCACCAGCAGTTCCTCTCCTCATTTTTGGGTGGTTCCACCACTGGATCCCACCAGNTGTGGATTTCTCAGCCCTGGAAATGTCCAAGGCCAGGTTGGACAGGGCTTGGAGCAACCTGGGATAGTGGAAGGTGTCCCTGCCCACAAAATGGACTTTAACCCTTCCAACCCATTCCATTCTGGGATTCCATGATTTTTGCAGGATTCTGGCAAGAGAGCACAGTTTGCACAGAGACAGGGAGGTGTGAGTTCCTTCCATGGAACACCAATGGTATTCCATCCCCATCCTTGGTCTGATGGGGAAATGCAGAGAGTCAGAAGTGGTTCAACAGGAATTATCCAACAATTCCAACATGTCTAGATCAGGCTTTTACACATCCACGTGTTCCTCTGGCAATGAGGGCACAGGGAAACCTTCTCCCCTCTCCCTGGCCCGGCCTCACCAGTCACAGGATGGAAGCAGGGAATGCTCTGACCTGGCTATTTCACACACATTTGTCCTGTGTGCAGAATCCAGCTGGGATTTCTTTGGGACTAAAGGTAAACCAGAACATGGACTGCACGACTGCATTCTCTGGGAATTGCTCACCGGCTGGAGATTGGATCAGTGGGAATGGAGGACGGGCAGGAAACAGAAAATTGAGTCTTTTGTAAGAAAATATTTGTGATTTACAGAATTACAACAGAATCACTCAGGGTTTAATGTTACAGAACAGAGCAAAATATTCATAAAAATCAACTAACTATTCCTGGTACCTGGGAAGCAGGAGGATGTGGCTGGATGACAGCCAGGATGGGCAACACTCACTGGTTAATCCTTGATTGGAATTCCAGTGGCAATTCATGTCAGGAAGCTGTAGCACAGCAAGTATTTTGTGGGGAGGGAAATATTACAATTCCTTTCCTCTTTTTCTGTGTTAATAATGAAAAATAATCAGCTCGTTCAGGGGTCAGCAGCCCTGGCTCAGGCACAGGAGTTTGGGATGCAGTGACCCCATGGATACTCCACTCTGGGAAGGAGCAAACCCAGCAGCACCAGCCCTCCTGCACTTTTAAACCAACTCTGTGGTTGCTCCTGAGTAACTTCAAAGCTGTGCCCTTTTTTGATGACATAAACAAAACAGGCAGCAGCAGCCTTCCCATTATTTAAACAAGTCCTCAAATCCCTTGGCTCCCTTCCTTTTCCTTGTTGGTTGTTTTTTTTTCCTTTTTTAACAAATGTCAGACGCCTCTTCTGTAGCAAAATGAAAACCACCAGTGGCCAAAGCCCCAGATTTGGGCGTTTGGGCCGTGGCCTAACGGGGTGTGAGGGCTGGCAGCACCCTGGCAGTGGCACACGGTTGTCCACGCTGTTTATTTGGCATTTTGGCTGCAGCACCCGTGTCTCCCCAGTGTCCATGGGTGGCCAGGGCTGGATTGCCAGCTCGTCACTCCCCATGGAGCACCCAACACCACGGATGGGATGGGAAACACGCCCGTGGCTCCATCAGGGTTCATTCATGGGATGAAGCTGGAATTCTGTTGCCTTTGTGTTCAAGTGTTAAACAGCACGACCTGGTCCTGGAAGGGAATTGCTGCCAGGTGTCCCCCGGGAGCACCATGAGAATTCCCAGCCTTTGCCTTGGCTCCTGGTGAGGAGCATCCATGGGCAGGTGCCTCCCCACGGGTGGGTTGGACTCCTGATCATGGAGAAAGGTTTCCTGGAAGGAACCTCCAGAACATTCCACAGGGAAAGAGATTTGCTCTGCTCAGGGCTGGGGAACTTCTTGGCAGGTTGGAAAACTCAGACAGCACCGGCCTGGGGAGGGGGCAGGAA